>JAVTVY010026387.1:0-106048 GCA_036873755.1 Hanleya hanleyi | reverse complement strand
CCACATGGGACTGATGTTATTTTCTGTACCAGATAATCTATTCCAGACATTATTGTCTGTACCGCATCACTTATTCCAGACCTTATTGTTTGCTCTACATGTATGCTTTCAATACTGCTGCACCTTTGGCGGATGACCCCGCAAGGCGAGATGTTGGGGTTCTCAGAACGCTTGTTGTTCAGAGCTGTGATCTACAGGCCTTCAATTATGTCCTATATGTCCTATATTTTTTTAGTCGTCCTATATTTTCCTATATTTCTGAAAAATGTCCTATATTTTTGCCCTGAGTCTCTTTCAAATTATTAAATTACTTCAGGGATTATTCTAGCCCAAAATTTATAATATGCTCAATTTTTGTAAAGAGATAAACTCAATTTATCTCTATAAACTCAATCTTTCAGACTCTTTCATAGAAAAGATATGAAACTCAATATTTCAGACTTGTTCATAGGTAAAAGTTTCAAGAAACATCAAATTCAAGTTTTTCATCGATATTGTAATTATGATGCACACTAAAATAACTAAAGAATAGATACTGAAGCTGCTGAATTGTATGTACTTTATTTCTCCATTCTTTGGGTTTGACTAGCATGCACCACCAGTGTGGTTTTATAATGCAACTCATAGGAGTGTTGTACAGAGGAACTTACAACAAAAAGACATACTAAGCTCCTCCTCCCCCCCCCCCCCAAAAACACACACAGTCAAAAAAAAAACAATTGTGGAGGGGGGATCTTGTTAAAATTCTTTGTTAACAAGACATTGCCGACTTGAACTACAACCTAGACAAGATAGTGTTCGATTTTCCAAGGTGAAAACTAAAGTCTGAGTAAACAAGATAAATGCAGAAATTATATAATTATTTCATTTACCAGCAGAACTGTTTTGCGTTTAATTACTTTTCAAAGGATTTCATATCATCCTAGGCCATAACAGATAGGACACCATCAGTGGTCCAATCAACGAGTGCCTAAGAGAGATCGGTCGGCTTTCCCCAATGCATGTAGCGATCCTGAACCACAACAACAGTTAGGGTTAAACTGCGTCAAAGAAGTGAAGAAAACTTTATTTGTCGAGAGTAAATGCGGCAATGACATACCCACACTGACAAGTAAATATGAGGAGGAATTTTTTCGCGCGCTACGCGTGCAAATATCAGAAAAATAACAAAACTGAATCTTTCGTAGGAAAAAAACTCAATTTGAAAATTTACCCAAAACTCCATTTTTGAGAATTTTTAATCAGGATTATGACGATTAAAAATACGGCTAGAATAATCCCTGTACTTGGTTTTCATGAGGTGTTTGTTGACTTTGCTTGTCACACAGCCTTGCTCTGATTTCCCACCATGGCATCCTCAGACGATGCTGACTGTATGAAGTCTTTCATGATAAATATGGTGGGTTAATAGAGAAAGGCTTGAACCAAATTTCTTTGTTTCTTTCAGGTAGGTAATCTGCTAATGTACAACTAATGCCAAGTTGAAGATTGTCCTATATTTTCAGTAAAATGTCCTACATCTGTCCTGTATTTTTAAGAAAAAAGTCCTATATTTTGTCCTATATTTCCACTGGAGATATTGAAGGCCTGGATCTATATTATGAAACCTGACATGGAATTGAAAGAATATTCTGGAAATATAAAACTATACACGTAACACATATTAGAGTCATTCGAAACTCCCGAGCGGAAATCTACGAAGAATGCGAATGATATTAGAGTATTTCAGTGCTCACAAAACCCGATCGACAATGGCGACTAAAAAATGACAACTGGCGACTGAATTTTTCAGTCACTCGCCAATGTGTCGATTAAAAAATAGAGTAACGCGCCAAAGTGGAGAGTGAATTTTTGATTAATGAAGTGTTTAGTCGCCAAAGTATTTTTGTGTTTAGTTTATCAGGCAGCGAAATCCAATCAGGCCTAAAATATACAGGAAATAATGACAGAGAATAATGCCGAAGATACAGACATGGGGAAGCTTAGTCTATTTATAGCGACCACGTGGTCTTATGTAATATCCGCGCTCTTGAAACCATGTGCAGGCGTGACACAATAAGATCACGTGCACGCCCTAGAAAAGTTAATCCACGACCCGCTGACTGTTCTCAGCCAATGAAATCATCGTAGTAAAATTAACGTAAACAAATTCTATGAAACAAACTTGGCGGGAATTTGCAAGTTCAAGGTCAAGACTCCAAATGGTCCGTCAATGCGATGGTATGCCTGAAGCACGACATGTGCGTTTTGACTTTAGTGTCGCTTCTAAAACAATTGTAGTCAAGTAAAACCAGCTCAGTAAATTTAAATGTTGAAAAACACACGTCATGTGGTAAAATTTTGCAGAGAAGTGTTTGAAACTTTTGTTTCACCTGACCGACTTTTCATTCAAGCCATTTCGGATTTTTTACCGTACATATTTTTCCCGACTGCGGCGAAACGCGATCAGGTTAGGATAAAATTACAGGACTGCGGAGTTAATTGAATCATTTTTTTTCCTTATGGACTGTAAGTAATAGTAATTCAGTCTGATTATATTGTATCATTCCCTGTTGTTTCTCTGCGTTTACAAATAATAGCATACGGCGATATACTATACGAGATTCTAGTAACATATTCACTTTACTTTCATCGGCACAAACTCCGTGACAAAAACGGGAGTGTTCGAATTTATTGTTTCACGGGTATATTGAAAATGCCCCCGTTTTCGTTTTATTAGGATGGACAAAATCACGACGGGAAAAATCGGCCGTTTTCGAATTAAATTTGGAAGGTGAATTAATAGGGAAATTACCGTATGCACAATCAGCATGTCACCATTTGAATGGGGGGTTATTTTAAAGTATTGTGTTTAAAGGTAGGGCCTACATTTAGTTTGATGAAAAAGTATCAAAACACAAATTTGAACCAGTCCGGTCACATATCATGCATATAGACACACAAATATGTACTTTGTCCTGTCATACGCTTAAACCAGAATATACATGTATACATGTACCACTTATACTGTGAGATAAGTGGACACCATAATGTACATGTACGAGCCCTCCGCTATTAAGTGTGATTATTTACTGGTCATTATATTTCCAAGTGCATCATTATAGTAGCTTAGTGCACAATTCATGTATGTACATCTTGACATGCGATATTTCAATAAGTGACATTTTGGGATGTGAATTCAACACAAAGTGCAGGGTCATGAGGGTACATTTACAACATTTCCTCAACTTTTTGTTCCACATCTGCAGGTACCTTAGAATAAAACATGTAAAAAGACCTGTTCTATTTGGGCAATTTTTTTTCCTATGATCAGATTTTTATTATTAGGCAAAAATTGCTCTACATGTATGCTTATGCTTTCAATACTGCTGCAGCTTCAGTGGATCACCCCACAAGGCGAGATGTGGTTCGCTGAATGCTTACTATATTTCATTTTGATACTCCTGTCAGAAGATTTGGGGCGTTTAATGCGATAGTGAATTCCACAGAGTTATGAGACTTAATCATATTTCTTGTCTGGTCGATAGCTCCGTAACTATTTGATGGACAACTTAGAAACTTACATTGAAGATGCTTAGTACTTTGCAGATGTGTAAGTACTGTCTGGGTTTTTACCCCTCGGCCAAAATTTGGCCGAAGGGTATTGTCGTCGTCATGTACGTCCGTCCGTCTGTCCGTCCGTCCGTCCGTCCGTCCGTCTGTCCGTCACACCTTTCTCGTTACCAAGATATCTTCAGAACGACTTACCCTAGGCACACCAAACTTGCAGTGCACATCCGTATGCGTGTGACCCAGAACCCTATTGAATCTGGACCTGATTGGTTAGAAACTTTGGCGGCCATCTTTAATTTATGCGAAACCATCACAGCTTTCTTGTTACCAAGATATCTTTAGAACGACTTACCCTAGGCACCCCAAACTTGCACTGCACATCCATATGCTCATGACCCAGAACCCTATTGAATCTGGACCTGATTGGTTCCAAACTTTGGCGGCCATATTTAATTTATGCGAAATCATTAATCTTGTGTATCTTAGGTACCATTTCTCTGTTCAGTGTGAAACTTGGTATAGATCATCGATGCATCAAGAAACTTCAAAGGAATGACCAAACCAGTTTCCCTGATTCGGTGAAAACCTTGGCGGCCATCTTTAATTTATGCAAAATCTTCAATGATATATATCTCTGATACCATTCGAGTGTTCTATACGAAACTTGGTATACAGCATCGATGTATCAAGAGATCTGCAATGTATAGCCACATCAGTTCCTCTGAGTGGCGGGAAGGATGGGCGGCCATCTTTAATTTATGCAAAATCATTAATGATCTCTATCTCTGATACTGTCCGAGTGCTCGATGTAAAATTTGGTATATATCATCGAAGCATCAATAGACTTACGATAAATGACAGTTCTGGCGTTTCTGATTGGGCGGAACCTTGGCGGCCATCTTTAATTTATGCAAAATCTTCAATGATATATATCTTTGATACAATTTCAGTGTTCTATATGAAACTTGGTGTCCAGCATCGATGTATCAAGAGACTTGCAATGAATAACCACATCGGTTCCTCTGAGTGGCGGGAAGGATGGGCGGCCATCTTTAATTTATGCGAAATCATTAATGATCTATATCTCTGATACGGTTCAAGTGCTCATTGTAAAATTTGGCATGCATCATCGATGTATCAATAGACAGTTCTGGTTTTTCTGCTTGGGCGGAAACCTTGGTGGCCATCTTTAATTTATGCAAAATCTTTAATGATGTTTATCTTTGATACCATTTCAGTGTTCTATATGAAACTTGGTATACAGAATCTATGTATCAAGAAACTTGCAATGAATAACCACATCAGTTTCTCTGAGTGGTGGGAAGGATGGGCGGCCATCTTTAATTTATGCGAAATCATTAGGGATCTCTATCTCAGATAATTTTCAAATGTTCGATGTAAAATTTGGTATACATCGTCGATGCATCAACAGACTTCTGTAATGAATACCGGTTTCTCTGATTGGACGTAACGTTTGAGGCCATTTCTAATGGCAAAATTTTTCATAATCTGTATATTTGTTACTTGACTGCTTGGTGTTCCTGAAGTCTTGTTTTAAATTGAATACATTATGAATGGCTGGCGCCCAGAGCCGAGGGGTTTTCAGATGCGCAGCTTCGTATTTCCATTTCGATGAGATAACCAGTCCATATCTTGGTTTCTATTTAACATGTTTAATGCATAAGTTCCATGGGAGACTGTACTGTGCAGATGTTCAGTCAGGTTACTTACCGCAGATATGACCATTTATCCTGGTCATCAACATGTTCTTGTCTGGCTCATAACCGGCTTATTTTTGATGGACAACTTTGAAACTTACATGAAAGATGCTTGGTACCTTGCTGGTGTACGATGTCATATTTCGTACCTTTTAGTGAAGAATTATTCATCCGGTTAATGTTTAACTCTTTGCTACTTGCTGATAATCTCGTTTGTCAGCCTTGTATGTTCGGATAAATGCATGCGAGAGGATTTTGTTATAGACAGTCTTTTTTTGAAGCAATATATTTGCATGTAGCTTGATTGAAACCCCGCTAAATATATATATTTTCAGAAAGCCCATACTTTAATTAATCTGTCCTTCAAAATATCTGCCCATTTGTGTCTAAAATAAAACCAGACCAGGCGAGAAAATAAAATAAACAAAAAAAAAATCTCTGATTTCGACAACATTACCGTCAGTGTATGTCCCAGCCAAATGATAGTTTCCATAAAAAATCTCTTCACGATTCGCCCAATTCAACCGGACGATCGTGCTAAAATACCAGTGCATCGTCCGTGTGGGTTTTAATCCGACATATAAATCCGAGAAACCCTTTATTTCCATTGTAAATCCAACAGTCGGCTCACTAAAGTTTCAACGAAGCCATTTTCCTTGGCGAGAAATTCAACCGGCACTGAAGACGGACACGCAGACAGGCGGCCGGCCAATCGCTGCCATTGTCTCACACGTCTCAACTAATCGGCTTCGCGATACTAACAGAGCCCGGTCGAGGTCGGCACGCTATCAAAGAATGATCACATCTCTATCCAATCAAATCCTTCGTTATTCAATCCTATCCAATCAAATCACTCGTCACAGGTCGAAAGACCCGGAAATGACCTTTAAAATGAAACCAATATCTCTAACATTCTACCGCGGGAAATGGGATTTCGATAGCGTTGAAAATGGTCAAAAAACGGCAAATTCTTCGCCGATTTTCTCAATTTTCATCACAAGGAAGGTACGTCTTCAATAAAATAAACTTGTTATACGTTTATTGCATGATTTACAATAAAATTTGAACGTATATTGTCGACTATTTCCTTGTCCAACGATGTGGACTACCGACGACCTCTCACTTGACGAACATTTTACTGTGCGGCGATTTTTTTGCGTGGTGGTGAATTGCAGCCGGTTTCGGCCGTTATGGGTATATATGATGCCGGCCGGTTTTGGCCGGTATAAGTACGAAAGGGTTAAGTGGAACGTGAAGGACCCCTCCTCCAAATCTATAATCAAATCTATACTTTCACAGTACTTAGAAATGGTGTCTGCAGAGAAGTTCTGAAGAGAAATTTACACCAAAAAATGCAACTTGAGGAATATTGCGGCTACCATCTTGCACACTGACACAATTTTATTTAAAATAAAAAATATGTAAGTACATGTAGATGGCTTCTATTGAAACCACTGTAAACATCATGTTTATGTAGTTGAGCTCAGTGCGTGTCTACATGTATCGTAAATCTACAAAACCGTGAATTGCGTTTAATGTAATACATATTAATATAATGTACATGTCATTGTCTACTACCACAACAAGCATGTGTACATTATCCATGCCTTCAAGATTTCCTGATCTAGATTTTATAATTAGACAGTCAATTATGGGGTGTAATCGCTGGTGTAATTAACCCTGAATCTCGTTATAAACAGTAATGAAGGATTACTATTACTACTGCATGATTTAGACAGGCTGCATAGAGCTACAATACAAATTGTGCCATCTGGGCTGCCTCTGTTTACCATGCCATGTTTATCAGCTGTTCTGGTGATGCAGTTAATGTGCTATTCCCCTATAACATGTATAATGGCCACTGAAAACAGGCAGGTCAAAACTGTTTTCAATTTTCCTGTAACATAGATAGATACATGTATAGCCTACCCACTCAGCTGTCTCAGTCATTTAAGAACCATCGCTTAAAATGTTTCTCAAAACAATAGAAATATCGATCAATGAAACAAGTGATGTATTCATATAAATCAACAATTAATTTTAACAAAATGTCCCTGGACTTTTTCCAGCAACTGAATTTTTGTTTCAGCTGTGAGCATCACTCTTTGTTTCCTTTTCTTTTTTCACCTCTTGCACACACAACAGATATCCTTTCAGCATGAAAAAGACATGATCTGTCTCGATTAGCCGATTTATTACACAAACAACAGAATGTGACTGGTCACATTTATTCAGGCCTTCAAGTGGCTTCTATATTTCCTATAATTTCTATATTTTTCAGACTTTCCTATATTTTCCTTTGTGTAGGCCAAAACCTCCTTTATTTTGACTTCTTGTCATGAAACCTTCGACCAATGCTCTGAAATGAGTCAAATTGGCATTTGGAAATACATTTCAGAAAAATCTTTGAAAAAAAAATGAAAACATTTAAATCTCTCTTTGTTGAACCAAGCAGCAGTTCTGGGTCTCCTCAATCACCTCTATGTCCGCATTCAGTGGAAATAATTTGATTAAACACCAGAAAACTACAGAGTTTGGAACATACAATGAATGTAGCAGTGACCTGTCTTACACTCCTTTATTACCCCTCAGCCAGATTGGGTTACGGGGTATTGTTGTCATCCTGTCTGTCCATCCCTCTGTTTGTCCTCTTTTCCCTGGACTCCCATATCTTGAGAACTACTGAAGGCAGGTCGACGAAACTTCTGTCCATCATAGAATGTAGTCTGTATCTATGTGCCTTTTGTATGTTTTGTTGGTCAGGTCCTCGTCTGTCTGTCTGTCCGACCACTTTTCTGTCCATCTGTGTGGTGATTCCAACATTATGTATTATGGGCCTTCTTGTGGTAATTTTTTAAAATCTAGTGGTGGTCAAATCATTTACATAATAATTTCCCTGTATTTAGAAATGTTTTCTTTCCATTCTACTTCCAAAATATTCATGGAATGTTGCAAGCGTTCTACCTGATCTCATAAATCTACATATTACATGCACCAAAACAAATTTTATTCTGCAGGTGGACAGCGGAGATAACCATGTAGAGAATTGAGTTGTATATGTACTGCAAAATGTACATCTAGTGCAAGTTTAAATCTACAATTTAAATCTCCACAACTGTTTCTGCTTGTGAATTACCATTTACCAATTACTCGGCTGGCATTAATTTTGCTTCAGTTGTAATTTGTGATATTTCCATGTCTTGGGAACACATATAAATAATAGTTTGGTATCCATTTGGGCCGCTATCAGCACCGAACCTCATAGATCTATGTTTATAGTATACAGAGATTTTATTTTTGGATGATACACTGAATAAAACCAATGTTTACTTGCTGTTTCTTCTGAATATATACATGTATGAAACATTAAGATATATTAACTTCACCAGTGTATACCCCCGTGCATAGTAAGTAGGGGTCGAAATTTACACCTGTCTACCTGTCAGAGACAGGTAATTTTTGAAAGAGACAGGTAGAGAAATAAAACACCTGTCTCTATTGACATGTAGCCAATAATTTTGTTTTGGTGTTCAAAACATATCTTCAACAAAATTCATTCAAAACACCTGCTAATAAGTGCAAGTAAACAAGGTGTCATTAATTTATTAGTGTCTTGCAACATCTAAATTTGTCATTAATCTTGAGTTGCATGTATGTGAAATTTCAACGATTGCATGTTCAGGTAATTCTTGAAGGTGACAGGTAAACATTTTGGTCACCTGTCTCGTATGACAGGTAAATTATTTTGAATATTTCGACCCCTGGTAAGGGTATTTCTTCTATATTTTGGCATATTTCCTCCTACATTTTCACTGTGAGCCACTTGAAGGCCTGTTTATTTTACAACTGTACATTATAGCTAAATATATTGTATAGATATTTTTTTCTATAGGTACAGTATATACACATGACAGACATTGTGTATCTTTGAGGTGTCCTAAAGGTTACAGCAGCCTCACAATGTGACATCCAATTTCCTCCTCACAGTCATGAAGTAAACAACATGAACAATGTAATCAATTAGGTCATTATGGTCATCAGCCCTAGCAGAGGGCATATGAAGAAGGTGATCTGATTGGTTCTAACCCAAGAGGATGAGACTGTTACAGTTAGCTCCTCCCATGAATTCTAAATTGGGATTTGCTTGGGATTTGCTGTGGAGGTTTAGGCGGCAGGGAGACGGCTGCTTAAAATGGTATTCTTTTTTGGTGAAACATTATGATTCACTGCTCAGGAGCCTAAATATTAAGGAAAGTAGCACTCACACTAGCCACAACTGTTCCTATCGATAATACCTTCGGATGATAGTCACACATGGCGTTCATTCATCTCCGTGTGCTATAACCCGTACCGTATGATGCTCCTTACCTGTTATTTTCAGCTTGTCCTTTTTATTGCCTTGCTGGTGCAGCTGAGTTGCCACATCGACCCTGAATTTCCCCATGTTACAGTAGACGCCATATTGCATGTATTTGGGCCACTACGCATGCACAGCTCTGCGCAGTTACACAATATGGCGTCTACCGTAACATGGGGAAAGTCGGGGACGATGTGAAAACGGCTCTTGTACAGCTGATCACCAGCGCCGGAAACTTTAATAAAAGCGACAAGCGTGGAAAAGAAGGAATTAGCTTCCCGAACGTAACAGGTAAGGAGCATCAAAATGAACTTTTATACGGTACTGGTTATAGCACACGGAGATGAATGAACGCCATGTGTGACTATCATCCTAAGGTATTATTGATAGGAACAGTTGTGGCTACACTTACACATGTGTACAAATTGGACATTCTGACATTTTCGAAGTTTTCATGACTAATATTACCTGATGGCTATAGAAATAAAAAAATAAGAATTGGGAGAAGCTACAACATTTGGTCAATTCCACCATGACGGGTGCTACATTTAGAGCAAAACCTCAGTTTTCTATCCTCTAGAAAACATACAGAAATATAGTTAAACATTTAAAACCACATTCAATGTGTGCAAGAGACCTATTTCTTCCAAAATACATCCTGTTTTCTGAAGAAATCATTCAGCCAATAAGAACCAGAGGTCATTTGCATATTGTGACGGGCACTACGGGGAAAACCCATCATTGTTACAGTCACGAGCTTCTCCTGAAAATTCCTCTGAACTGACAGCATTTCAATTTTTTTTTTCCATATCACATAATGGGAGAGTGAATGTGGATATTAGTATAACTGAAAAAGTGTTTGTCCACTGAGAAAAACAAATTCTTCGTGCAACACCATCTTCAACTGTACATGTACATGTTTATCTATCTATGAAAGATACACAGGCTGTACTGTAAGGCTGTGCATATTATACATCATGTGCCTGTATGGCGACAACTTTAATCCTTATGATGACAACTTAACAAGGTCCTGGTATATTTTGGGATTATTATCGGTCACATTAGTGGACCGTTCCTGTATATTACAGTCACTGGATCATTCTCAAAGCATCTGTTGACATAATTTCCATGCCTGTGGTACATCCTGATAGAGAACTCCTAAAGGTTGCAGCTGATATTACCATAAATACCCTAATTTATTATGGGCATCCCATGTAACTATCGACAGGAGGAAAAGGACTGGTTTAATGGCTGGAGTATGAATTTGATATACATGTATGGAGAGCATCAAGTCCCAATTCGAATGACATGTCATTTTAGGACTATGTCTGCTGTAGCTGTCTCAGTCATATGAAACACATTTTCTCCTTCCCCAACATTCCATAACTCTTCAGCGGACCTCGGTGGTCGAGTGGTCTAAGGCGCTATTCACTGGTGACTGATACCCTCACACTGTTGAACCGGCACGGGTTCGAGCATGAAAGTTTGCCAGTTTAATAACCTGCTGATGGGCAGTGGTTCTCCTGGCTTCCTCCATCAACCAAACTGGCTGTTATCATATGAGCGAAATAACCTTGAGTGTGACATTAAACCAAATCCCTCCCCCCCCCCCAACTCTTCAAAAATTGACTTATTCCTCTCTAATTTCAGCAGAATAACTATGGGATCATGCAGAAGTTGCATACCAAACTTGAGGTCAGTAGGTCAAAGGTCAAGGGCATTGTGACCTAAAAACCAGAAAGTACCGGTACTGAAAATTTCGTTCTGATAGTGGATATGAGGAGCAGATTTTGTACCCCAAAATGAAATTAAGGTCAAGAAAACTTTAGCCCAAAAATCAGGAAATGTTATAAAATCAAAAATGTTCTTCGAGTGGATACAGCAGTGAGAGATGATGTACATGTATCAGGTACTGAAATTGTCCAAAGTTAAACAGGTCAGAGGTCAATGTCATTGTGCCTTCAAACAGAATATTATTGAAAATGTTTGGAGTAAACGGCTAAGCTTACTACTAATTGTGATTACTCCTCCTGAAAGTGACCCTGGAACATTTGGGTTCCCCTCCAGGGATAAACAGCCTGGCTCACATACTTTGCTCTGGTCAGTGGTCGCTTTAATGTATGTCATGTGGCCAATAACCAGATTCCGTATCGGCCCCAGGCATTACTATGAGAAAGGAGAAACAACTCTGTCTATTTCCGCTGTTATCTTCTGTTTGATTAGCCATCAGTCCAATTCACAGCTTTTATTAGAAAATTGAAGGGTTTTCCTTTCCAATGTGATGTTACACTCTCCAAATGATGGACGAGAATTGTGGGAAAAAGACCTCGGAGAAATGCAGCTCAAAAGCAAAGATTTTCCACTGTAATTCCCGTAATTCACCATTTCTGTCCACAGTTGTCACAAGTACTTTTCTATCAATAACATTGCTAGGCAAGCCGCCAGCAAACAAATTTAAATTATATTTTTGCTCATGAAATCTGGATTAAAAAAATGTCTGCAGTTCACGTCATACTAAGTAAACGTAAGAACTCAGTAGCATAATAGTTAGATGATTGTGTCCTTCAATATCCGTGTTATGATGTTTATGAAGTATTCTGCTATAATTGACATAATGAACTCTAAATTCTGTAAACTGTACTGGTCATGTGTGTAACATTCCATTGTTTAAGGGTCATACTTGATTTGAATATATCACTGGTATCACAAAGACTGTATATGGTTGAATGACCCTACAGTACTCAAATTGCCAAGCCAGAACATGATTCTATGGTCCTAGTTGATTGGTATGGCCAAAACATGCTTCTGTGGTCTTATTCCATTCGTTTACCAGAATGTGCTGTATTTTCATGGAATTGATGAAGTTGATTATCTAGTTAGCTAAGTATTTTGTATTTCATTATCATAGACTTCATTTTAATGATCATGACGATGTAGTCGAAAGTACCAATTGGGCTCTTCTTCCAAATTTGGAACTTTCAGCCTTCAGAAAACAACAAAAATATGATTTTAAAGAAAATTGATGAAAAACATAAATGAAAAAAATTCTTTATTGATAAAACCTGCACATGGCTTAAAGCTAGACTGCTGTTTTGTTGTGTGTCCATTTTTATTGCATTAATGCTGGAAAGGTCAATTGTGGGTTCACTGAGTAAATGCATCTTCATACACAAGTCGACTTCTCCATTCACACTTCAAATTAGCTTTGATAAAGCAGACCACCAAAAGCATCCAAATCCGAGGTGTAAATTTCTCTACAATCCAGAGATGAGCCAACATACCCAACGTCTGTGTGTAGGGTGATGTTTTCTCTGAGTAATTATGTCATTCCTCCTAATATTGTGATAGGGGAGGCCAGATACAAAGGACAGCCAACACGGCCGTAGCCAGGATTTGCTAAGGGGTGGTTCGCCTTCACTCCAAAAGGGCACATCAGGGGGTTCGCTGTATGGGAAAAGGGACAAATAGGGTGTTCGCTTCAATTTGACAAAGGGCATTTATATGAGAAAAATATATAATATTTCCGAAAGGGGGGTTTGCCCGAACCCAGAAAACCCCCCTTGGCTACGGGCCTGGCCAATCATTAACCCACTCATAATCATATGGCATATGGTTTTCACGGGGCGATGTAGGCCCGTAGGGACTAATGGTCCTGTCTTGCAGTCAGAAAAAATTGAGCTGCAGCTCTGTGTCTTGCTAACACAGCAAAAGATAGAGTTCTTACACGACAAGAAAGAGGTCTGAAACTTCCTTCTTTAGAATGTCCAGGTTTCTGTGTTTTTAATGTTCGCGAATAGTTGCAGGTCTGATATGTTTAAGTTACATTTCCATTTATCTAATTTTATGCGTGTTTTCGTTCATTTTCCAGTGGCACTACTTTCGTGCTCAAAATATGTCGTCTGCTAAACCACAGATTTTGAGAGGCGCATGTTGAGTGATTTTGTGGGACTAACTCATTCTCATTAGAAAGCGTGTTTGGGCAGTAATTTAGTATTAAATAATACCAGTATAAGTGTAATTCATTGTAGAAAACAATGGGATATTTCACTTTGCCTGTATTCATTTACATTTTCATGAAATATGTGTGTTGAGTTACAGTTTGGAATTTTCGCCATTTAAGCTTACCCCTCAAGACCCTCTGCATTATCTTTTTATAGTAAGTTTCTAAAATCCAGTGGTGGTCAAATCATTTACGTAATAATTTCCCTGTATTCAGAAATGTTTTCTTTCCATTCTACTTCTGAAATATTCATGGAATGTTGCAAGCATTTCCCCCTGATCTACAGAAAGAGCTCTGCATATCACAGTTTTGAAGCTGTAAGGTGACAGGGGAGATAATCAAATAGAACTGTAATATACTAGGGAGAAGGTACATGAAACATTATGATGCCATGGCATGAGAGGATGCATCCCACCATAGCTCCAGTCCATCTAGCCATGAGGATTTTACATTGTATCTCAATACTCATTTTTATCCCTCGGCCAATTTTGGCCATGGGGTATTGTCGTCTTGAACGTCCGTCTGTTCGTACGTCAGTACGTGAGCGAGATAGACGGAAAACGGTTCCACTGAAGAATTCCAAATTTGGTATGCTTATTTACCTAGTCAAGGACCAGAAGCCTATTGAATTGGGACCTGATTGGGTGGAAACCTTGGCGGCCATCTTTAATTTTATGCAAAATGGATAATGATCCATATCTCGGAAACCATCCAACTGTTCAATACGAAAGTTAGTATACATCATCGATACATCAAGCAACTTTCAATGAATTACCAAACCGGCTTTTCTGATTAGCTGAAAATCCTGGAGGCCATCTTTAATTTATGCAAAATCGATAATGATACATATCTCTGTTACCATTCAATTGTTTTATATGAAAGTTGGTATACATCATCGATGCATACAGATACTTTAAATCGGGACCTGATTGACTGAAAACCTTGGTGGCCATCTTTAATTTATGCAAAAACTTTAATAATATATATCTCTGATATCATTTAAGTGTTCTATACCAAACTTGGTATACAGCATCGATGTATCAAGAGACTTGCAATGAATAACCACATCAGTTTATCTGAGTGGAGAGAAGGATGGGCGGCCATCTTTACTTTATGCAAAATCATTAATGATCTCGTTCTCTGATACCGTTCAAGTGCTCGATGTAAAATTTGGTATACATCATCGATGCATACTTACGACAAATGACAGTTCTGGTTTCTCTGATTGGGCGGAAACCTTGGTGGCCATCTTTAATTTATGCAAAATCTTTAATGATGTATATCTCTGATACCATTCCAGTGTTCTATACGAAACTTGGTATACAGCATCAATGTATCAAGAGACTTTCAATTAATAACCACATCAGTTCCTCCGAGTGGCGGGAAGGATGAGCGGCCATCTTTAATTTATGCTAAATCATTAATGATCTCTATCTCTGATACCGTTTAAATGCTCGATGTAAAATTTAGTATACATCATTGATGCATCAAGAAACTTATGTAATGGAAACCGGTTTCTCTGATTGGACGGAAACCTTGGGGGTCATTCCTAATTGCAAAATTTTTGATAATCTGTATATTTGTGACTTGACTGCTTGGTGTTCCTGACATCTTGGTTCAAATTGAATACATTATGAATGTACCCAGAGACGAGGGGTTTACAGATGCGCAGCTTCGTATTGTTATTTACTGCTGAAGGATATGCTTTCGATTATCTGAAAAAAAGTGAAATTTTTTACAAATATTGGTAACATGCAGTGAAGACATTATTTTATCATTTTATTAGGTTGGTTTCATAATAAATGTCTGTGCCAGCATTTTTTTTCTTCAAATATATGTATGTGTACAATTATGCTAATGCACTAGAGATCCTTGTTGAGAGGAATGTGTGAGACTACAAGTATGGCTCTTCGCCATGAGATGGAACATCAAAGAGTTAGTGGAATTATTCCAACAGCCTATTTTACATTTAAATAGCCCGTTTCAGTGCCTAAGGCTCTAGTTTTTATAAATTGTTTTGAACACAGCTGCTGGGCTGATATATCGAGGCTAATTCAAAGTGTGAACAGAGGAGTCGGCTGATAAATGAAGATGTGTAAGGGATCTTCTTGAAATTATGGCATACTAGGAGCTGGCATAAGGCATTCCAAACGGTTTGGCATGGTGCGCCGAGTTGGAACTCCATGGCATCCATTTTCAAACTCATCAAAAAAACGATGGCACAGGGATTGCCATACAATAGCACAGAGGTAATGACAGGGAATGGCATATGCCATTCAAAGTGGAACTCCTATACATATGCCCCGTGGGGCTTCCGAGGATTGACCTGGGATGTCGTTGTGCACGCCGCAGGTCATGGTAAGAATAAGCCTCAGCTCCTCAGAGAGCTTGTCATAAGAGGCGACTAACTGAGGCACCCGGGTGTGAAAAGGAATAGGACCCCACCTGTGTGGTACCCGGGTGTGAAAAGGAATAGTTTAAAGCGACGTTAAATCATATTCACTCACTCACTCCTATCCATACTGGTCACAACACTACACTGAGCAGAGTGTATACCATTTGGATAACCGGCATATGCCATAATTTCCTATCAAGGAACTCATGCCCTCATTTCAAGAAGCTCCCTAAACGAGGCAGAGCTGTATGGTGTAATTGTATAGATGTTCGGTTAGTAGAGTGTTTATGGTAGATAACTGTTAATATTGCTTGTCCATATAGATCCTGTTCCTGTTCAGTGATGATAAGGTCTAACTCAGGAAATCCTCTGATCATGTACTCTGAATTAACTTCGCCCTCTCTGTCACATGCAATTAATACTGGCTTCATTGACAAAGTATTACTGGCTGTTACACAATCTACAGAATATTATTGTTACTTCCTATATGTTGCATGTCAGTAAATTGTCTACTTGTATGTCATTTACATCAAAGACTGTTACACAGTTATGCATGTTACTGTTAAACAGTTACAAACTCAATTCAATACGCTTCTGTTGTACATGTATTTAGGTTTTTATATAAAAATAAAGTGTATCAAATATCTCTTGCCACTGAAGACAGAAAAGTTTTATATTAGGTCACACCTCTTAACCTTAGGCCAGATTTTTTTTATTCTCTTGGTTTACGGATCCGCCGACCCCAAAAAACGGGTTTCCTGAATAAAATAAAAAAATTCCAAATGGTCCTTTTTTTTTCTCTATCGACTCGATTTTCCCGACAATGAAAAAAAAAAAATCCGGAAAACCCTGAGCATTGCAAATTCTGTGATGAACTGCTCTCCGCGAGGGAAGACAACTCTTCCGCCACTTGGCACGCTATCCTAAATACTCCCCGCAAAGTGTTGTTATCGCCATTCTGTGCACAAATGTATAGCTTTCTGGGCATCCCGGTGCTTGGAGAGTGCCTTGACATATGCGGGAGCACGAAATATGGCGGGAGATAATGGAGTTTTCCTGCATTTGTCGATAGACAATGGGAGTGACACCTTTCATTGGTTTGTCAGAGCCAATCCAGATGAAACGATTGGAAATATCATAGCCGAACACTGCGACAGTTTGATGGTAACGGAGATCAGGACGTCTCTCTGAAACTGCCAATTTCGGAGACGGAAGCATGACCCCTTCATGACATTCCGGCGAAGATTCTGCAGTCGGTATGTGTTTGTGCGAGCCCACAAGGAGACTGAGAAAAACCCGTCCACGCAAATAAAAATGTCTTTGATATTCTTAGGAGTGCACAGAAGCGATACGATCGTCTCCCGAAATCCAGGTTTGTATAGATAAAAAAGTTATCAAAGCGGGATGTTATCAAAACGGTCAAATATTCAAATAGTATATATTTTGCCTAAACTGAATTTTCAATGATAAACCTATAACCTAAAAGTGTTCTACGCAAATTTTTCGAAACCTATTCAATCATCAATAGTAATATGTGATATGAATTTCATTATTCAAGACATTTTCAAAGTGGCATATACAAATTTATACAAGGCTAGTTCAGTTTTATGATTTTTAACCTTAACCCTTGGTCATAGGGATATTGTCTTTGTTAAGTACGTCTGTCCATGTGTCTAATATTAACCTGTCTGGTCTGGCCTAGCCTATGACAGGTAAACTATTCTGTTTTGATTGTAAACATTTTTCCAGTGACAGTGTCATGTGAACGTTTCAGGAATAAAATAAGAGAGATTCCGTCCAACAATTCACTTTCCATCTTGTTTTCTTGTTTTATGGGTTAACAGTGCAAGCTTTTATCACTGATCAGACATTCAGCAGGCAGCTGTCCTGCATACTAGATACCGGCCATGATTTTACTTCAACATTTGAAAATCTAATTTTGTTGTGCTAATATTTTTTGGGGAGATTTTTTTTTTTTTTTTTTCCAACCGACCGACCCAAATATTTGGGGCCTTCAATCCGTAAACCAAGAAATAAAAAAAAAAATGGCCTAACAGAAAAGTATTATATTCCAGCTGTTTCCTGCTCTATTCTTTTCAGGGCTCCTTTTTCATCAATAACACCAGAATCTATTTTGATTACTGTAAACTCACGTTGCGAAAATCTTTGTTTTTGTGCCTCCCTTTAGTGCTTATCTGCTTCCCGCCCTGATGCATTGAAATGCACTGACAGGAAAAAAACACAGGCATGGACTCGGAGCAGAAAGGAATGTTGTTGTTCTGCCAGATCATACTCTGTAATGATTTTTACATTGCCGCAGTGAAGTCGTCATAATGGCAGAAGTTGAAATATGCCTACGGAAGAAAGATTATTCTGTTATAATTGTCATGATTGTTAGATTGTACCATGTTTAACTTTATTTTGACAGACAGTGAATGACCTTTCACTGAAATAATCTTTATGTTGTAGTTTCGGATTTGTTTTATCCTGTCAGTAATTCGGGATAAGTGTATTAAATTTTCTAGACTTCCTAGACACTGTGTGAGTGTTTGAAATTTTGATTTATTATGCTTCAAATCGAGGCTTCACTTCAACCTCAGTAACCAGTGTTAAAGTTTGCTTTAGCGGTGTAATTCGGTTTCATTTTTCGTGAATAAAATGAAATTTCATCATTTCGAAAATTGCAATTACAAGAATCCATTTCAATTCCCATGATTTCAGCGTATGGGAATATTACGGGAATCAGATTCCCATGAAAAAAACGAGCCCTGCTTTTTGTTAGCATCGGGGGCCTTTAAACTTTGATCTACCGGTAATTTAGAATTCTATGAGATGGCGGTGTGACATTATTTCGTGCTCAGCGCACTAAACTACGTTGACCTTGCTGGGAAAATTACAACACTCAGATGTTCGAGAATAAGGCCATAATGTCACATGATTGGTTGTTTAGCATGACCAGCCCTGGTTGTTTAGCATGACCAGCCCTCATCTATATTTTGAGAGCAAATAATTAAAATAGATGACGGATTTACATGTTCATGAGTAAAACTGACATTTTCTTCATATTTGTATACAATTGGTTTGCAATTTAATAATTTATAATAAATAATTATAGCATCTATAGCATGTTTATTTAAAAAATCAAGGTCATGCTAAAGAACCAATAAAGTGACAGTGGCCTAAAACAACGAAATTAATAAAATAATACTTCCCATCTTCAGTAGCAAGAAATATGTGGCACACTTTAGTTAGGTACACACCCTCATTATAGAAGTGTATTTGAATTGAGTGAAGTATTCCTTTAATTATCATCTTCTGATGAGGTTGCACTGATCATGCCTTGATGACCCCCAAAGTTAAACTGGTTAGGTATAACTGCCTCTCTGAAATCATGGTAAAAAGGTAACTTTTGGTTTAAGTGAACGTAAAGGCTGAGGCAACAAGAACTACATTGAAACTATCAAACAGCAGCAACAAATATTTTTGTTGGCTATCTCACATCAGAGCAGTGACGTTATATCACCTCGGAACTCTCTACTTCATGGAGTTAGAAAGCGTAGTAAGCATGTGAACATGGTGACGTACGAGGAGGATAGCCTGACTTCAAGTTCTGACGAAGAGACAACTGAAGGTTTACCAGTTTGAACCAAATCGCTCCGATGTCGACGAAAGTAGTGGGTAGTTAATGGAACGTTTCAACTCGGTAAACAATTGCTGGAGACAAGCAACGCTGTGAAAACACGCTTGAAACAGCCGAGCTCTCCACCTCCGCCATTACAACTCGTGTTACAGCAATGCCACAACAAAGTGATACTACGTCACAGGGAAATATCACGTGCTATGTACAAGCGTTTTCATTGGCACAAGGCTACTCAATACACTGACATGGCCGACTCCAGTCGATTGTTGCACAGTCAATAATTCCAATGTTTGGAATTTCTTTTTTTGGAGGGAAAAAAATCGCAAAAAATATTTGTTGCTGGCAAATGTTACTTTTAATATAGTTCTTCCACACTGTGTGTGTTGTCGCAGCCTTTGCGTTCACTCTATTAACTTTTAAGTTACATATCATCACACTCCAACATGTTCAGGTGACAAAGCTTATATTGTTATCATACATGCCATAAACATGCCATAATGCCATCTTCAATGGGAGAAACTAACAATATAGTCTATTAATGCAAGAGAATATGTTGTGTATTAGCTTGCAAGTTATATAGATGACACTTTATTTTAATATGCATAATACCATTAATTTTATGTAATACCATCCAATGCAGACATCCTTCTCTTCCGTTACGGCGATATCTGCCTGTCAGTGTCACATATACCTATTTCTTCTAATTTATTGAAGAAGCATTTTTAGACTTAGAAGCAAGTTACCAGAATTTCTGTCTGCAGATGTTTGAACTTCACCTTTACTGTCTGAATACTTCACCTTTACTGTCTGAATACTTCACCTTTACTGTCTGAATACTTCACCTTTACTGTCTGAATACTTCACCTTTACTGTCTGAATACTTCACCTTTACTGTCTGAATAATTAGAAGAAATAGGATAGGTACAGTGGCCAAATTTTGTGAACTTGTTAGTTATAGGTAAGACGCCTATCGAAAATATGTATTGCCTCTGCCCATTATCAGATATAAGCAGTTTACAGCCCCTGGGCCAAAAATATGGCCTGGGAGTATTGTCATCATCATGCATGTCCATATTTCACCATTTTGATGTTGCCACCATATCTCAAGAATGAATATGCCGAGGAGCACAAAATTGAAGTCACACATAGATATGGCCACATAGCAAAAGTCTATCGAAAATCACTGAGATTGGCCCATATTTCCCAGGTCACCAGGTGAAAATGTGTCAATTTTTCACCAATTGTACTCCCACACATAGTCATAGAGCAGAATCCATTCAAAAGGAAGCAACAGTAACTTGATAATGTGGTGTCTAACACTGTATTTGCACTTGTCTTTATCGCACCAATGTAAAGCGATATCACCGAAATATTGTTAAAAGCAATGTTAAATCCTATTCACTCACTCACTCACTCACTCCTTTAGAAAGTCAGTGACTGATCTATTTTATCTGGGTCATGGGGCCAAAGTTGGGCAATTGGTCACCAATCAGTTCTTACCACCATATTTCAAAAATGATCAGAACTACATATGTTTTATATGTGCTAAATGTATCATTATGATCACAGAACAACCTGTTTGAAACGGAAAGTATTACCATGATGGCATCCTGATTATTTGGGGAAGATATGTATTCTAGAGACAGTTAATTGCCATGCACGTTATGCTTTCTAGGTGCACAAGTTTCCGCTGGATTCGTGTCAGATCTATGAGACATGCGGCACGTGTATCCAGTCAAAAGATCCCTTACCATGTGGCTGGTGTGGAGACAAGTGTACTGTTCAGTCGGATCCAAGCTGTAAGACATCCTGGTTAAACAACCAATGTATGCCAACAATCGATGATGTGAGTTGAGTAGTACCGTAAATTCTTTAATAAATGATCGATCGAGTCACCCTATTAAAATTCTATCACCCCCAATTTTGTGGATAAAATTCAATTTCTGATTAATTTGATAACCCTCAGAGATCATGATTTTGGATCATTTTGACACCTTGTGGATCAAATAAATTGTACCATTAAGCCTAGAAATAAGCACCTTGACATTTCTGAAAACACCTCCATGGAAGAAAATGAGCATGACCCATTATCACAACAAGTCTCACTTGAACCAGTTATTATGGATCATTCTATTTATTTCTTTAGGGGCTTTTTTGAAAACGACAGGTGCCTAAAAAAAATTAATTAAATGCTGGGTAACCTGTCAACAAGGTTTAATCTGTTTGGGGGTAATTCTATCAATTCAATGTTCCTTTTCAAATGCGTGCAAATTCCCAGGACAATTATGGCAAGGTGATTGAATGTAACATGGTATGCTCTTCGTATAATGTAGATGTGCCTTTATAAAGTGATATGTACGCCTAATATTGTGAGGAGCCATGTCCCATCACATGACAGGCATAGGAAGTCCGGGCCCCCAACTTCTCAAAATTTGGGATGTTCTCAGACTTGGGATCAATTTCCCCATCCCTTCCCTTTTCAAAAGGAGGACCCTACTTACCCTATTTTTACAAAATTTGTCCTGCTTTTCAGGGATTTTATCTTTCAAAAAAAGAAAAAAAGGCTAAATCGAGAGACATTTCTTTACGAAATGTACACGTGGTAAACAACCAAGATTATATATATACTGCATGATGTTACAGTGTAAGTGACAATCAACATAAAATGATTGATTAAGAAAGTCGAGTGTCAACAGAAACGGACTGTCTGACATCCTGCCCCCCCAAAAAAATTTCACCTGGATTGGCTGAAAGTCAAAGATAAAAACAACAATATTGTGTGTTAATTACTTATTACTTACTTGTTAAAAATTGTGTATATTTTCACAACATTTTGTCTTACCTTTTCATTTAAAATGTCCTAACTTTTTTCCAAGTCCCAGTGGGAGGCCTGTATGCCCGCACCTCTGCCCCTCCGCCCACAACAAATAATACCATTGGTCAATATTTTCCAGGTTACACCCCTGACTGGACCAACTACAGGAGGTACAAGCATCACAATCAGGGGAACTAACTTTGGATCAAGCGATGCAGCACTAGTCAGTGTCAACGTTGGTAAAAACTTGGATTGTTCAATTTTACGGCGCAATATGTCTCAGTAAGTTCTTGTCTCTCATATCCAACCTTAAATTTTTTAAGCATTTAATAGTATTAGGTGAGACTGAGAGTATCTGGTGACAACCCAGTAAATATTTCTGCTCGCTGCCAACTTACATAATTTTATCGAGCAAAGCAGAGCAAGCAGCAGTGTAGTGAATAAGCAATGAGACATTTGAGTTCCACCAGATATTCAGGCTGTTTTCATGCAATACTGTCCACAACTACCGGTAACCGATATTTGAAAGATTAGATGCATTTCACAGCTTTAACTTTCATAGTTTCACGGTGTCAAAAAAAAAACAATCTTCAAATTTTTTTTTTATTATTTTATGTGATTACCAAGGATGGGCGTATGTTGTGGGTGTCCGGACTGTTTCATTCTGAGCAGTCAGCTGTTGCAATTATTTGTTACCGGTACAACATAATGTTTCTATTTTCTTTACCGAACATGTTACGGTACCTTGGAAATTATTTAAAACTAGGTTAGGATAGCCTATTTCTGGCCTGACCTGGATCAATTTTGAACCTGTTTGCATACCTCGAGCTTTAATAAGCCCATCGCGCCCCCCCCCCCCAAAATTATAATGATAATGCTGGGCATATGTCAATCAATGTGTTTCTATGCCAATAACCTGTTATCACACTTGTTCATGCATGATCTTCCCTTGCCACTGATTAGCTACACTTTCCTGCATGCTGTAATCCCGCCGCAACATTTTATGCAAAGTCTATTATATGTACAGTACTTATATCACGCAAACCATATATATCCTACATGATCAGAAAAAAAATTGGGCTGAGGTGCATGAATTGTCCTCCGCCACGAAGTGGTGGGAGGACTTGGAAATGCTAGCCGTCCGTCCTTCCTTCCGTCCTTCCGTCCGTCCTTCTGTCCGTCCTTCCGTCCGTCCTTCCGTCCGTCCGTCCGACATCTTGTGAACGCGATATCTTGAGAACAATTCGACCAATCGACTTCAAACCTGAGAAGGTGCTTCACATCAGTTAGACGGCCATTGGTATTGATTTTCACTGAGGTACGTAATCCAAGATGGCCGCCATCGACCATATTGGATTCTGTCCGTCCCACATCTTGTGAACGCGATATCTCAAGAACAATTCGACCAATCGACTTTAAACTTGAGAAGGTGCTTCACATCAGTTAGATGGCCATTGGTATTGATTTTCACTGAAGTACGTAATCCAAGATGGCCGCCATCGACCATATTGGATTCTGTTCGTCCCACATCTTGTGAACGCGATATTTCAAGAAAAATTCCACCAATTAACTTAAAGCTTGGGAAGGTTCTCCACATCAGTCAGATGGCCATTGGTATTGATTTTCACTGAGGTACGTAATCCAAGATGGCTGCCATTGACCATATTGGATTCCATCCGTCCCAGATCTTCTGAATGCGATATCTCGAGAACAATTCAACCAATCGACTTCAAACTTGGGAAGGTTCTTCACATCAGTTAGATGGCCATTGGTATTGATTTTCACTGAGGTACGTAATCCAAGATGGCTGCCATTGACCATATTGGATTCTGTCCATCCCACATCTTGTGAACGCGTTATCTCGACAACAGTTTGACCAATCCACTTCAAACTTGAGAATGTGCTTCGCATCAGTTGAACAGCCATTGGTTTTGATTTTCAGTGAGATACGTAATCCAACATGGCTGCCATGGACCATATTGGATTCTGTCCATCCCACATCTTGTGAACGCGATATCTCGAACAGTTTGACCAATCGACTTCAAACTTGAGAATGTCCTTCACATCAATTAGACGGCCATTGGTATTGATTTTCACTGAGGTACATAATCCAAGATGGCTGCCATTGACGATATTGGATTCCATCCGTCTCGGATCTTGTGAACGTGATATCTCGACAACAATTTGACCAATCAACTTCAAACTCGAGACGGTGCTTCACATCAGTTAGACAGCGATTGGTAGTATGTAATCCAAGATGGCTGCCATTGACCATCTTGGATTTCACTCACCCATATTGTACCCATCTGTGTTGTGAACACGATATCTTGATCTATTCCACTCATCGATTTATAAACCTCACCATCCACAAATCCATATACAACTACAGACTTACATTCCAGTGTTGCACTACCCATTACTGCTTCCCAAACCTCCTCAAATTGTCTCAACAATTCCAGATGAACGTCTCTTTCCACATACACATATCAACTTTCCAAGTTATATTTAAGGAGATACTGGAAGCGTATATGCTGTATGCTCTCAAACAGGCTACTTGGCGGAGGACCTGCTAGCTACTCAGCTTGTTCATGTTGTTTGTATCATGATGATTTCGCATTATTTGTTGATGGTATGGCTCATAAAAGCCTTGCCTCAATGGAACATGCTGAATTAAAACCATACATATATGGTGGAAATCCTTGAATTCTAACAATATTTGTAAAGAGTCCTGGAAGAGTTCTTGAATTTGATTGTCCCCTCTTCCCCCAAAATATCTTTCAAAATTATTTTCTGGAATTTCTTTCTGAATTTACGATCTAGTCAGATCTGTATGAAAAGTGATAGATGAAATACTCATTCATTTCATTCTAATGTACATTGTTGAATTTGCTGAATGAAACATGATAAAAGGTGTTAAAAAATGTCCAGGAAAATTCAATTGAAGGTCATGGAAAAAGGTTGTATGGACCTGGAAAAGTTCTGGAATTTTGTCTTAAACAAAGGGTAGGAAATCTGGGTACACTGCATTGTTAACCCCATCCTCCGGAGGAGGAGGGGGTTATTGGAATCGTCCTTGGCTATGGGGACCTCAGAAAGCTTTGTACATCAGAAGCGGGAAAACTAGAAAGAGTTAGGCTCTGAAACTTGCCTAGTTGGTCAGAATTGTAATGTTGTGAGTCTGTATAGTTTTTGGGCGATGGCAGATGAGAATTGATATGTTTTTTTGCCAAGAAATGATCGAAATTTGAAGGGTAATTTTTACACGGAACGTGGCTGTTGTTGTTGTTGTACGTTAAGAGATTGACGGATGAACCCGGATGTTCCTACTGTACAGATATACCCCGGCAGGGCCTGATCCAGACTTTTAGTTTGGGCACCCTTACCTGGCGCAGAGTGTGATAAGTTATAGTGAAATAGGCCGCGATGTGGGACTGTCGAAGCCCATGGAAGCTGTGGGAGTATTGAATGGTCTAAATACAGCCTGATAACTTAATATTTGGCAATAGTAATTGCATTAATATAGGTTTCAGCCTGTTCAGAGGGAATTTGCTAACAATTTTTTTTTTTTTTTTTTTTTCTCATTTGGGCGCCCAAATTCATGGCGCCCAAACCCGTTATAACGGGTTCAAAAACGGCCTGGATCAGGCCCTGCCCGGGTATTTGCGGTGCGCTCAGTCTCTGCACAGAGGTGACGATGGTAATCAAAGTGTTAGCTATACTCGCATCTCTTGAGCAGGAGATTGCCTGGTTTTGCGACAACCGTAAAGTGTGCCGTTATTCCAGCATGGCGATGAGAAATAAAAAAACGTTCCAGATCAGAATGGAAAACTCACCAACGTTTACGCTTTAGTTTACCTGACAATTTTTCCCATGGCAACATTAAACACATTGTCCACCAACTTCGGAAGAAAGATACAGAGTTTTTGGCTTGAAAATGGTACAAGCCGAAGTGCGTCGGCGGACACGGCAAGTTAGTGAACTCCTATTTTTCCATGAACGAAGTCGGCAACTGAGTCAAAATCTACACCATTTCTCCGCTAGAAAATATCAGTTTGCCGATTTTGTATTATTATGAATACATTGAAATAAGGCGTTGAAATGAACCCCGAAGATTCAAGCAAACTTATTTATAAAATTATGAGGTAAATGTTTCGTTCTTCGACAAATCGCGTGTTCAATGGTTTCTTTTTTCTTGCATCAAACAGCTCAAATCAGAGGGATTAAACGTTGTGCTCAAGTTAGGCGGTTCCCAAATTAGAGAGCAAAAAAAATAAAAAAAATAAATAAATAATATTAATAAAAGTTTTTTTCTTAATTTGTTTAATATGATAATCAATGTTCAGTTATGTTGATTCCTCAATCAGTAAGTATGATTTTTGATACAAAAGCCTACCTATTTTGCCAGAATTCGTAGAATTTGAATATTTTTGCTAATTTTGGCACATTTCCCTGCCTAAAGAAATTTTACTGTGTCGAATAGAGGGACAATGAGGACTACACTTGAGCAACACTGGACATGGGGCAGGGGTACTGGACATCAGAATAAAATGTATTTCCCAAATAAAAAATTTTTTGACCCTACCTACATGTACTCAAATTTTTCCTAGCCTGTATTTGAAAACAGACATATTTTTTTTTTTGGTTACAGTTATCACTTGGTGATCAAGAAATTTACTGAAAATGTTCAGGGAAATGCTATTTAAATTCCATTCTGTTGTGCAGGAAATGTAGCTTGATTATTAATTTTTCTATGCTGTGCACTGTTGACAATTGCACTGACGCCCCCTATGTGCCTTCATTCCGTCCTTGATCCATTCGCAACAAATTCTATGCAAACCATGCCATTTAGTCGGCCACTCTGAGAGTATGTCCAATGATGACAAGGTATTATTTCGCCATACACATGGGGTTTTCGAAGTCCACGAGTTCTAGTTCTTACTTAAAGTTACATTGTCGTTTTGTCTTCAACAAAACTATTTCCTTCAAATAAAACAAGACACTGATTCAATGTCAGAGAACATTATTTTGGCGAAACTTTGAGAGAGAAATGTGTGAAAAGAAAAAAAATAAATAAATTGAAAAAAATTTGTTGATTTATTTATTTTTTGCTCTGGACAATAAAAATAGCTGACACGGCAATAACAACTGATACAGCGGTGTTATTCAGCCTTAGGATAGTTTGGTCCAAGCTTGACTTTTGCTTGTGTGGTAAATCCTCTAATAATCCAATCAACCTATCAAACAAAGGTGTACTCAGTCTGATATAATGGCGCGGGTGGTTGGGTGGGCACAGGTTCCTGTTGCTTCATGCATTTTGCTGAGAAGCAACAGGAACTTGATAATGTGATGTCTAGCACTGTAATATCACTTGTCTTTGTAGCACCATGTAAGCGTCCTGTCTGTGTCTTGTGTGCTGTCCTCCGTGTTATATAGGGTGGATGGTTCCATGCTGCTTCAAAGATTTCTTCTTGAAGTAGCAGGACCACAACTGGGCTGGGTGGTGCTTAGTTGGTTTGTCGTGATATAGCTGAAATATTGTTGAAAGCGACGTTAAATTCTATTCACTCACTCCCTGATATAATGGCTAAAGCAGCCCCAGATAATGAGGTTGATTCTGTTGGAATCACATATAGGGATTTCAGACCCTCTATCCATACTTATTTGAGAAAGCTGTTTCAATCTTTATGGGATGCTGTGAATAATAACAAACTTCTTGAGTTAAAAAAACTTGAATACTCAGGGGTTATTTTAGACACTTTTCCTTTATATAACTCAATTTCAAAAAGATGAAAAACTCAATTTTTCGGCGCGCCTATGGCGTGCAAAATAAACAACAAAACTCAATTTTTTCAGGTTTTTCATCGCATGCAGTCTGGAAACTCAATTTTTTTATCTTTTTAGTAGGACACTTACAATAAATAAATTCGCGACAATTTTTCATCGTGAATGAACATGTCAGTAATGTTATGAAGCTCATCAAGCAAAGTTGCGTGTCATACATAGCTGCATACAAGTTTGTTTGCTAAGTATACAGTGAGAATACCCTCCTGAATGTGGGAAACTTACAATAAATACATTCGCGACATTTTTTATCGCAAATGGACATGTATATAATGAAGCCCCTGGAGCAAATTTGCCTGCCACATAACTGTATACAAGTTTGTTTGCAATGTGTACAGTGTTAATGAATGCACAGTGTTTACCCACTGTGGTAGATTTACACAGGACACTGGACATACTTTACATGCTCTGATCACGCACTGACCATGTGGGGGTCAGCTGGTCAGTGGAACTGGTAGATAAGAATTTATACTCTGATTGGTCAGCATTAAGTTTCTTTGTTTCAACCCGAGAGCGTGAGGGGGGGATTTGGCCAGTTCCAGTTTTTCAGCTTGCAGTGTTCACACGTTATTTCATTATCAGATATTTTGAGAGTTTTAAATTTTTTTTTAAATTTGTTGGTAGTGGCTTTTATTTTCGGTCAGACACATTGAACAGTGTTTACCATGTCTGGACGAAGTGAACGTGGCCGTCCTCGAAAAAGGACTGCACCTACGGAGGAAAGCGGCATACGATCGCGCCGCAGTTCATCCCCTCTGCCGAAAAGATCAAACAGGCAACTTCCAACAGATGAAACTAATTCAGTTTGGGACGAAACTAACCATCTCAACTGGAGCAGCGATAGATTGAGAACAGAACTGACTCGATTGGGTTGCTTTTTGCCCCAATCGTTCACAAAACGCCAACTCCAGCAGGCATATCAATCGCAAAAAATCGGCAGGGAAAAGTTAACTGAGAGGGAAACAAATCCCGACACTGCAGCTGAAGATCGATGTTTGGGAACTGAAATTGAGGAGATGGCGGATTTTTCCGACCGACGGATTTATGGCGCAGAAATTCCAGCCACCAGCTGTTTGCAGGCGACCGCGAGATCTGCGTTGTGGGCGGAAAGCTACGTGGGTGGAGGTCTCGCGGCGGCCGAGACTCCACGCGAGAGTCGCTTTGCAAATGGCGGCCCCCAACAAATAAACAACGCGGAAATAGTACAACAAGTTGTGGGGGTTTTCGAACAGCGATACCTGGGCATCGAGCGTCAAATCGCTCAACTATCAGCTCAAGTGCGTGCCATTCAGCCAAGAGAAATCAGACCTAGGCATACGTTGTCCAGTATATATGAGAATGATGCAACGAGCGGTAACCTGTACTCGGAGAGGCCGTACAACATGGAGCAGTCTGGGTCTTTCAATCCGGAGGCTCATTTGGGAGGAACTTTAAATTCCACAGGTATGTCCGACTGTTTTGGTGTTTCTTCGTCATCTCTCCCTGACAAACTTAATGTACCGCCCCATCTCATAGAACAAATTCAGGACGGAAAAGACGTTAAATTTAGCTCTCTTACTGTTGCCCAGTTCTGATTCTGCACACTCCAGATCAGTCCTAACTGATGATGCCCAGGTCACATTGAAAGCCCCCACTGACATTCGCCTGACTAGGCAATTAACTATCACGCAATTCATGCAAGCATTTGGACGTTACACGTCTATCCTGTGCAGACGTTTCCCCAGAAGGAGGGCTGAGCTGGACACCTATATCCAGCATATTTTGGATATGAGCAACCGCTATGGAGGTACTCTCTTCTATGAATACCATAAAGAGTTTTCAGCTAAGGCGGCTGCCTATCTGATCGAGGATGATGTCAAGGTTTCATGGGCCCAAATTGATGAAGCCATATATAGAAAAGTTTTCTCCGGATGTAAAGTTAACACATGCAACTTATGTCATAGTGTAAGCCATTTCGCGACTTTTTGCCCACTGATTGTCCGAGAGAATAAGTACCACGCTAATGGAAATTTCAAACGCGGCCAAATGCAAGGGCAAATGCCAGGGGGTCAATCGTCTGCCACTAGTAATAATTCTACCGGTACCAGTTCTAGCCCCTATCCAGCTACTTTAAGCAAATCGTCCTATGGAGGCAAGGACGTGTGTTTTAATTTCAATTCTTCAAGGGGCTGTGTCAGACAGCCCTGCCGATTTTTACATATCTGTCAGCAGTGTCAGCCCCCACTGACATTCGCCTGACTAGGCAATTAACTATCACGCAATTCATGCAAGCATTTGGACGTTACACGTCTATCCTGTGCAGACGTTTCCCCAGAAGGAGGGCTGAGCTGGACACCTATATCCAGCATATTTTGGATATGAGCAACCGCTATGGAGGTACTCTCTTCTATGAATACCATAAAGAGTTTTCAGCTAAGGCGGTTGCCTATCTGATCGAGGATGATGTCAAGGTTTCATGGGCCCAAATTGATGAAGCCATATATAGAAAAGTTTTCTCCGGATGTAAAGTTAACACATGCAACTTATGTCATAGTGTAAGCCATTTCGCGACTTTTTGCCCACTGATTGTCCGAGAGAATAAGTACCACGCTAATGGAAATTTCAAACGCGGCCAAATGCAAGGGCAAATGCCAGGGGGTCAATCGTCTATTTTCAGGGAAAATGGTTTGCAAGCAAATGGCCAGTGGAGTTACAGCAAGTAAACAATGATGAATTATCCACTGCCCTATTAGAACTATACCCCATTGTCGTTGCAGCATTGTTGTGGGGGGAGTCTTGGTGCAGGAAGAAGATTCTCTTTCATTGTGACAACTTGGCCACCGTTCACATCTTACAACGAAAACGATCTAAGTGCTCACAAATAATGCAACTACTGCGACGGTTGTTGTTGTTAGCAGCAACATTTAACTTCAAAATTATGGCGGCACATATTGCCGGAGTTGATAACGAAATATCCGACGCTTTGTCACGCTTGCAATTTCAGAGGTTTCGTCTACTGGCACCAGATGCAGAGGCAGAGCCACATCCTTGTCCAGATTACTGCAAGGTGATCTGGAACTCACCACAGCAGTGAATCATCTCTGGGGGGAGTCAATTTCTAGGCAAACCAGGCGGGTTTATGATACAGCCTTCCGACAATACAGAATGTTTATTCTGAATCAAGGTATAAAATTTCCACACATGCAAGCTTTACCTCCCATAACTGAAGATAGCTTAATTTTTGTTGTGACTCACTGTTATGAACGTCTGAAACTCAAGCATTCAACGATCAAGCTGTATTTGTGTGGCATTCGGTTTCACTACCTACAGGCCAACATTTCGAATCCTTTATGTGGTTCCAATGACAACTTTCCTCCCCGACTGTTTGCCATCATGCGCGCCATTAAGAAGTCTCAAGGTTCTATCACTAGACCCAGGCAGGCAGTCACACAACAGATTCTGTGTCAGGTTACAGAACGACTGAAACGAGGTTTATTTACCCCTTATGTGGACTTGATGCTGACAACAGTTTGTATCATTGCATTTTTTGCTTTCTTGCGGTGTGGTGAATTTACCTGTCTGAGTCAAGCGTCTTTTGATTCGGCCCGTCACCTGGCTTTGAATGACGTGGTTCTACTTGGACCATCACGTGCAACCGTACAGTTGAAAAGTTCGAAAACCGATCCATTCCGCAGGGGTGTAAAAATACCTCTTTATGCTACAAATCAGTTGTTGTGTCCTGTTACATACCTGCACAAGTACCTACCAGTACGCCGAATGCTAAACCAGGACCCACATTCACCATTATTCCTATTCCCAGATGGGAAAGTGCTGACAAGAAATGATTTTATTTCAAAATTCAAATATATATGCAGTCGTATTAATCTCAACCCCCAGGGGTACTCAGGCCACAGTTTTCGCCGGGGGTCGGCTACGTCAGCCGGAATGGCTGGAATACCTGATCACCTCATCAAAGTTTTAGGGCGGTGGTCTTCCGATTCATACTGTCGCTATATCCAAACTCCAGCTTCTGTGTTAAGTAGAGCGCAGCAGGCTCTGGCATCTCCTGCAGCTCAATGTCGTTAATGGGAGTCAACTATAGTCGGTTGTAGTTGTCATGTGTTTATATGGAAATGTCTGTGGCAGCTGTGTTTTAACATGTCTCCGAAGTGCGCGTAATCGGAGACGTGAGGTAGGCAAAGTGCAAATTGTGTGGCACAAAGTGCCAGTTAAGTGAGTGTTATGTGCATGCATCCTGGTTGGAAGTGATTTCTATGCAGATAAGTGTGTCATGCTTCGTGCATTTCATCTAGAATATCCATGGCCCATCTATGCTATGCAGGTGGTAAGATGTATAGCCAGGCATACTATTCAGGTTCTGCTGACATTGAGACAATACATTTGCTGACATTTTTGTGCTGGGAGTTTCTCTCCATCGCTTGATATGTAATGACACTAATGGACTGGATAGCCTGCTATTCCACTATGATTGCTGTAATAATAATACATATACATGTGGCAGTAATGAGTATTCCTTTTTTCATCTTTATATCAAGGCATCGATCAGCATCCTGGCATGCATAATATTACTATACCGAACGTGCAGAACATCCGGCAAATGTTGCTAAGTTCCACTTCTTTCTTATCTACTGCGTCGTAGCTCACATTTATAGTTGCGATAAAGCAATATATTGCGTCTCCTTGGGGGCACTCGACAGGTCTCGTTTGGGCCTCAGTCAATGTCCACTTTAGCCTGTCAGCCCGGGACATTGCCTTTACCCCCAAGTAGACATGCAGTACGGTCCGCAACCAGACGGCCCAGCACAAACCTGCAATCTACACGGGGTACCTTGTTCCGGCTGCACAGCGCTACTCAGAGGTACTCGTGTGGGATCCATCTGTCGAGTCGTCCCCATATGCCAAACGATATATTTATGTCTATGAATAAATGATATATTTGAATATGCTGACTTGCGTTTGTTCAGTGTTCTCGTGTAAATGAATGCACAGTGTTTACCCACTGTGGTAGGTTTACACAGGACACTGGACATACTTTACATGCTCTGATCACGCACTGACCATGTGGGGGTCAGCTGGTCAGTGGAACTGGTAGATAAGAATTTATACTCTGATTGGTCAGCATTAAGTTTCTTTGTTTCAACCCGAGAGCGTGAGGGGGGGATTTGGCCAGTTCCAGTTTTTCAGCTTGCAGTGTTCACACGTTATTTCATTATCAGATATTTTGAGAGTTTTAAATTTCCGCCATCCTCCCCAACCGCCGCCTTGTTTTCTGTGTTTGTACTTGCTCCCCTTGGGACGGCAGGTAGGGGGATCCTGCACTGGGCCTCAGTCAATGTCCACTTTAGCCTGTCAGCCCGGGACATTGCCTTTACCCCCAAGTAGACACGCAGTACGGTCCGCAACCAGACGGCCCAGCACAAACCTGCAATCTACACGGGGTACCTTGTTCCGGCTGCACAGCGCTACTCAGAGGTACTCGTGTGGGATCCATCTGTCGAGTCGTCCCCATATGCCAAACGATATATTTATGTCTATGAATAAATGATATATTTGAATATGCTGACTTGCGTTTGTTCAGTGTTCTCGTGTAAATACCGTCCTGATCGTGTATGAAGTTAGTTTTTTTGTATTCGCGCTCTGAATTACTACTACGTACAGTAGAGCGCAAAATGTCATCCAATTCAAACAGAATGAAACTAAATCGCCATATTGTTGTAGCATATGCCCCCGCATGTAGATCCCCAGTTGCGCAGGAGAGAGTGTGGATCTTTTGTTTTTACACCAATCTGCATTGCTCACTTTGTGTATTTATTCCCAAATGGTACATCAGCTGTATTTTGGGGAATGTCTGTTTTGTTCGTTTCTTGTTTCTGGGGAAACGTCTTTCAACGTCACACGCATCCAAGTGAAATGTTGACTGAGAGAGAAAATGCTTGCCCGTTGTCTTGGTTCCGAACTTAACCGAAAAACCCGGAGATTGACGGACAGCGTGTCTCGGAGACCAGACTCATAAGCCACAGCAGTATGACAGCAGTGGTTCCCGAGTGGACTAAAAAGAGGGGACGTAACTTTGAAATATCAAAATGGCGGACTAGTTCGATCGTCGAAAACGTCGCCGAACAATTTGCTTTGAAATGAGAAACGTTCAGGACAATGTCTTTATCGGACCTATACGACTGAAATGAGAACAGTTCAAGACCAGACGTCCTTATCGGAGCTATACGATTGAATAATAAAGGTACACAAGTTATCTGTCTGCACATCAGTTACAAATCCTGAGTGCTTATCTCGACTCGAGTGGCGTGGCTGGTCACACGTTTTTTTTTCTTTCTCACAGGGGTTTTAGGGGAGGGGGACGGGATAACAGACGACGAAACTCAGTTTAGATTTCTCAGAAACTCAATTTATTTCGTAGAAACTCAATTTTTCGCGCGCCTTCGGCGCGTAAATTCTCAAAATTTTAGAAAACTCAATTTTCGGCAATAAAACTCAATTTACAAAATTTTGCAAAAACTCAATTTGTAATTGTTTTTCATCGTGGTTACCACGATGAAAAAAGTGTCTAGAAAAACCCCTGATACTTAGAATTTTGTTTGATTGTCGCTATACAGCTGAAATATTGCTGAACGCGACGTTAAACCTTAATTCTCTCTCTCTCACCCTGTCAAGGTTCAATCAGTTGTTATACCAGTAATAAATTTGACCACTCTCTAAAATCCTCAAAATAGTGAATAAATAATTGATTATCTGCATGATTTTGGACCATTTACTCAACTTCCTATTCTAATATACCTGATCACCCTCTGATTTTGTGAATGGCAAATTGAATTTTGGTGGCATGATTTAATTACCACATTGAAGGTTCTTGAATGATGTAGTCTTTTAGTTCTATATCACATATATCTATATCATATTTAAAATGTCGAATATGAGTGACTTTGATGACCTCTTGCCGTATTAATCAATAATTTGCTCATTAGGATAATCTGTACGACCAGTGGAACGAATGTGGAGAATGACGAGGAGAGTCATGTGATCACTGTTAATGTCCGAGATGTTTCCCAGACTGCGTACATGTACAATATACAAGGGGATGCTACGTCAACACAAATATTCAAATACAAGGTAAGGGCTTCTGTCAGTGGTGCAGAGTTCATGTTGACATATAATCAGGTTAGGGCGAGGCTCCCTCTCTAAAATAGAGGTAAAAAGGTTCGTCTTTGAACAATAACTTTTGACCCAATGCTTCAAAACTTCAGGCACATTAATTTATCTATTGGTCCATGTCTTAAAATTAATTTGCCATTTTAAAAACCAGGCAGTGTTGTTTAAACAGCACGACAGATGTTTGTCATATTATTATGCAAATTAGATACGGTAATTCCCCCAATAATTCGATCACCAGAAGTGATATTTGAGGTGATAAAAAATAGGGGTGATCGATTTATTGCAAATCATTGAAAGTGACAAATCCCGAAAAATGCGGGTGATCGAATTGTAAGTTTTAGTAATTTGTGTGATGTTGTTGTTGTTGCCGTAACCCGCTGTTGCTTCCAAACGCGGCTTCAAAGATAAATTATAATAAATATTATTATGATAGCTGGATAATTGTCTTTTGATTGACCTGCACCCACGACTTTTCGGAAACTTATGATCGGATATTAAAAACAACGCTTTTATCGATAAATCATCAGTTCATGAGTTACACTATACTTGTCAGACTGCCTGTTCATGTTATAGGCCTACGTGCGTCCTAGATTTAGGTCATCTCGGTCATGAATGGAAACGTGTCCTATGTAAAATACAGAAGACGTGGTGTATCGACGCAAAACTTTACTACATGCCAATCAAATCATACAATACTTTTCACATAATATCAGAGATGCAATATTCGGTTCAAAATAGTTGTTTTGTCATACCGGTAGCCGCAAAGGTTTTTGAGTTTGTTGATCATTTTTTTCTCAGCATGGCGGAAAATGTATACACATGGGACTCATAATTTTATCCTAACTTGATCGCGGCGGGGGGAAGTATACACGATGATCCCACAGTTTTCTACACACAACACTTTATGGAATGCTTGTTAAGTTTCCTTCGTTAATAAAATACCTTGACCTATTCAGATTCCCTTAATTGGTCAATACGGTGAATCTTATTTGACAGAATGCTTTTTTGGTTATAATTTGTAGCACGACACACTTGTAATCAACGAACTTTGCTCTGTATAACAGATAAAACACTAAAGGTTCAGTTTTTGTGTGGATCGCACCGCTACGCGGTGTCGACCAGACTATGCTGCCACTCACGAAATATCTGAAAATGTGTACGTGCACTATATGGCAATGACCCTGTGTTGACCTGTAACAAACCACCAGTGATTTGCACTTTGTTTGTGTCATATATCAGGGTATTAACCAGAACATGAAGAAAAAACAGTCGTAATCGTTTCATGTTAAATAGAAATAAAACGAAATCTGAATTTGAGGGTATTTCATGTTCATTTCTTCGCCCAGGGATTGCTTCAATCCGTGGACTATTTTTTTGTTCTTTGCATTGTCTGGTTCCGCGCAATCGGGTAGTAGGAACGAACGAAGCGTTTTTGGAAGTCATTCCTGGAATGGATTAACAATGGTTTCAATGTTACATTTAGTATTGATAGCCTTAGAGATGTTGTAGGTGGTGGTGAAATTATGAATGCCCTAGGTTGCTATACAATGACTGTGTATTATGTTGTACTCCAGGCAAAATACTATCTATATTGTAGCCGTTACGCCGGTAAGCAGCCCAGCCTAATTGTCCTGAAGAATATAGTTAAATTCCGTGCTAAGGTTCTGACAAAGCTCTCTAACAAAAGCTGTTCATATAACAAGGTATTCAGGATATGATTGCTAAATTGTAGTTGTCTTCACGAGTAATATCTTACTATCGCCTATCTCTGATACGTACAGTTAACATAGAAAACTCATACTGTCTTGTGTCTGTCATTTTTTTTATTTTTAGTTTTTTTCTCTTCTATTTTTGTGTGTATTTTTTGTGTTTTTTACCCCCCAGCCTATTAGGCTGCGGGGTCTTGTCGTCAGCATGTACGTCAGGTCGTCCGGTCGTCCGGTCGTCAACAATTCTTGTGACCGGCCTAGAAGCCAAACCGTTGCTTCTAGAGACTTCACATTTGTTATACAGGATTGTTGGGTGGTCAACCACAAGCCTATCGAATTTGGGTAATTTACGATGAATTTTGCAGTTTCCATGGCAACGTCACGGAAAATTCGTCAACAATTCTTGTGACCGGTCTAGAAGCCAAACCGTTGATTCTAGAGACTTCAAATTTGGTATGCAGGATTGTTGGGTGGTCAACCACAAGCCTATTGAATCTGGACCCGATTGGTTAGAAACTTTGGCGACCATCTTTAATTTATGCGAAACCGTCACAGCTTTCTCGTTACCAAGCTATCTTCAGAACGACTTACCCTAGGCACACCAAACTTGCCGTGCACATCCATATGCTCGTGACCCAGAACCCTATTGAATCTGGACCCGATTGGGTGGAAACTTTGGCGGCCATCTTTAATTTATGCGAAACCATGAATTTTGTGTATCTTGGAAACCATATCGCTGTTCAGTGTGAAACTTGGTATAGATTATCGATATATCAAGAAACTTTAAAGGAATGACCAAACCAGTTTCCCTGATTGGGTGAAAGCCTTGGCAGCCATCTTTAATTTATGCAGAATCTTTAATGATGTATTTCTCTGATACCATTGAAGTGTTCTATACGAAACTTGGTATACAGCATCGATGTATCAAGAGACTTACAATGAATAACCACATCAGTTCTTCTGAGAGGCGGGAAGGATGGCCGGCCATTTTTAATTTATGCAAAATCATTAATGATCTATCTCTGATACCGTTCAAGTGCTCGATGTATAATTTGGTAAACATCATCGATGCATCAAGAGACTTATGATGAATGACAGAACTGGTTTCTCTGATTGGGCGGAAATCTTGGTGGCCATCTTTAATTTATGCAAAATTTTAATGATGTATATCTCTGATACCATTTAAGTGTTCTATATGAAACTTGGTATACAGCATCGATGTTTCAAAAGACTTGCAATGAATAATCACATCAGTTCCTCTGAATGACGGGAAGGATAGGCAGCCATCTTTAATTTATGCAAAATCATTAATGATCTCTATCTCTGATACCATTCAAGTGCTCGATGTAAAATTTGATATACATGTACATCATCATTGCATCAAGAGACGATGAATGACAGAACTGGTTTCTCTGATTGGGCGGAAATCTTGGTGACCATTTTAATCTATGCAAAATCATTAATGATCTATATCTGATACAATTTTAGTGCTTCATATGAAACTATAAATCATCGATACATCAAGAAACTTACAATTAATGACAATCAATTTCTCTGATTAGGTGAAAAACTTGATTGCCATCTTTAATTTATGCAAAATCTATACATGTGTACCTCTGGTACTGTTCAAGTGTTTCATGCAAGACTTTGTATACATCATCAATACATCAAGAGACTAAAAATGAATGACTAAACCGTTTTCTCTGATTGTATGGAAACCGTGGCAGCCGTTTTCAATTTATGTAAAATCATTGATGATCTATATATCCTTTGATACTGTTCAAGTGTTCAGTATGATGCTTGGTATACATCATAGATAGATCAAGAGACAAGTAATGATTGCCGGTATCTCTGATTGGACAGAAAACTTCGCGGCCATTTCTGATTGCAAGTTTTTTAATAATCTGTATATTTGTCACTTGACTGCTTGATGTTCCTGATGTTTTCAAGTAGTATAGTTGAAATTTAATAGATTGTGAATGGCTGGCACCCAGAGGCGAGGGGTTTTAGATGCGCAGTTTTGTATTCCTATCAAAAACTCTGTATTACTTGGCTCCCACTGAAAATCGGAAGACTTTTATTATTGTTCAGATTATTATTACGGGTTCAAAGCAAGAATGGCTTGAAGCCTTTTGTTTTTGTTCAGAATATTTTTGTTCTTCCGCCATATTTTTTGCACGTGATATGTCAAATTATTTATTATAGTTCTCCAATGCATCCAACATCCCACACTGAATTTATCATATTTTAATCTTTTACAAGCCACTGCTAAAGCATCTTCTGCATTCAACCAAATCTTTCAGGCTTTTATATATGCATTTTCCATTCATTGTGTACCAATATACACTGACTAAAACTGTCTGGCTGAGGGGTTGTTGCACCTTTTAGGTGCTGCCTCATGTTAACCCTGTTAGCCCTCGCCATGTGGGTAATTGTAAGGGTTAGTCGATGTAAAATCATGGTACAAATACTGTAATAAATGCCCAGTGGTGTGTCCAGGGCTTAAACAGAAAAAAAACAAAAACAAAACAAAACTTGGCTAATATGCCTGGTGTTTGTAGTTCGTAATTTGTTTGTTGATAACGATAGTGTTGGAAAGACGATTTGTGCGAAAATTCTCGTGTTGTTGCTGCACGATCATTGCGTATTCGCTGAGCAGATGTTGCAAGTCTCGTTCCGCTCCCACTGGACAGGTTCCGGTTCTGAGATCATGAAGACCCCTGTTTTCAACACTCGTAGCTTGTCCTTTCCCGTGAAGTCGGCGTTTGTTTTTATTTTAATGTGTACGCATACTGCATGGAATATATTTCCAGAGGAGATATGTGTCGTAGCAACAACAATAGTATTTACATTTTTCTCGTCTTGTGAACTTGACAGTATTCTGAGGGACTGCTCCCCGAATATAATTTAGTTTGAAAAAGTTTGAACAACAACAAAACTTTTCGAAAGCGGAAACAACAGAATTTGTGAGGTACCGGTTTCGAAAAGTGTTGTTGTTGGTGTTAAAACTTTTTCAAACTAAATTATTATTATTATTTTTTTTAAAAAAATTTACGCAATGATCGTGCAGCAACAACAACAACAACAACAGGGATTTTGCACAAATTGTCTCTCCAATGCTATCATTGTCAACAAACAATTTACTATAAACATCAGACATATATGAGTAATCTTGGGGACTTACTGCAAACTCTGACTAAGGCAGCTCTTGCCAATATCTGCGCTGCACAGAACTATTAATAAAACCAGTTAATAAAAGTAACTATCCAGTCTCCTCGCAAATTTGTCGTATCGTTTTGTCACAATAGAATTGCATGAAATATGAAAATCTGCTCGCAAAAACTGGTAGAAGACATTGATGCAGACGATCCACTTTTGAGCATATTACTGCAAATAGTTTCTTGCTGCCACGAAGAGCTGGCATATTTCGAAATGAGCCGCCTTCACAAATTCACTTCTTTGAAGACTAAACTCTGTGTTCCAGTTGTGATTCCCCAAACAGACTCGTCCACAACTTGGAGAAAATCTCCACATGTATCCATACATCTGCTATCGACTGAAACATGCCAGCTGAAACATTTTGAAACAAGCTTAAACCCATTATTGGCGATCCAGACATCAGTACTATGAGTACTTTCATTGTTATTGCGAATTCTTCATATGATAGAACTACGATCAGAATTCACTAACTGGGTTCTCATTAGCAGGAGGTTGGAAGCGAAAATGCCCGTCTACTTGCCATGCACCTACTTGATCAATAGAACATAATTCAACGGCAATTTAAGTGGTATTTCCGATGTCTGTCATTTTCTTTAATAAACAGATGATATGGGAGGACAAATATTAAGTTTTCCTCTACTTGTCCCTAGATGAGGGCTTCCACACTGTAGTAGTTTGTGGGCAACTTGTATGTTGAGGGAGCCATTATTTCATTTCTTCAGATCTGCAAGAAGTCTCCCGTACATTTTGACTGCAACAAGGGAGCTGTTGAGTATTTCATTTGAGCTATGGGGAGACGTCAATAGACATGGATGCTGGTCCCCCTCTGAATATCCCCCATTGAGCCTCTTTGTGCACACAGTGTATGTTGAAGTCTGTTCATCACAGTTGATCCCCGCTGTTATAATAGTTTGTGTGAACGGGACAAATGTATTGCTTTGTTTCATTTCAGCAACAATGTGATGCAGGGAAATGAAATGAACACACACACACACAAAAATGTTATTTTCTTTTAGACTGTCACTTCATTAATTCATTGCAGTGAATATAGCCTTCTGACAATGACGTGAACACCATTCAGAATATTGGGGATCTTCAATTTGTATACAAGAGTTTAGACTGGGCCATTATCAACAAAATTCATTACAGCTTTGAAATGAGACAAGCCAGCCTGTCAATTAAAGGTTGTACAATCAAACCTGGCCCCACGCTCTGCCTTGTTGGCATATTGTAAACAAATTGGGCTAACGCTAGATCTGGGTAATTTGAATAATAATGATTCTCTATGGACTGGATAACTCATGCCCGGCTGTGGTTTCGTGTAGTCTTAAATGTCACGGTCTCAATTCAAGATCAAAGAACTTCCATTCTTCTCACTTGGCTGGAACTCTCAACTTGAGTAACAATACAGTTTTGGCCTTGTGCCAGACAATACAAAATGGACACTTCCAAGTCAGAATAACAGGGATGTCAGCTTCACCTACATAGTAATATTGCCAGCCGTCTCAGAAAATCACTGGTAATTAAGACCCTATTTACATATTAATGGGCAAGTCGCTCATCTGGGATGAAAAAGGGGTTTATCTTTGCTTGGCTTCACCAACTGCATGGGAAATTGCCAGCGAAAAGGGGTTCAAATGGGAACTTTTGAAAAGTCAAAGTCGCTGATAACCTGGCTGTTGAGTCTAAAAGTACAGATGTACAAAGCCCAGCGGGACAAAGATCACCGCTTTGGTATATCGTGAACTTAGTGAATGGAGTTTATCATCGAAGGTGTAAATAATATTGCATGAACATTCCCGGTTCAGCAATCAATCAAGATTGTGATCCTAAGGTAGACTGAGGCAGAATAATCAGATATGTTGTTTAATCCACGGAATTATCCAAACAAAGCCGGGCAAACAACAATGGCATTTTGTGGAATGAATCAGCAAGTGACCAGTTTTCAATACCGGTATTTGTGAAACCTAATCGGCATACAAGCGAGCTGTTTTAAATTATATTTATGCAAGATGTGATTAAATAAATGCAGCTAATTGGAGTTTGTGAATACTCGAGCATAAGCTGAATAACACTGTTATCAAACGCGATCTCTGTTTGACCAACATCCGCAGGAGGCCTTTGACGTAAAAAACAGACTATTCTCCGTCATCCGGAAGTACATTCGTCTTATTTTATCATGAAACCCTCTTAATTATTTTTGGTTCTGTTGATTAATAAGTCCCTTTTCTAGGTCTAAAGTTGATTCGCTCGCCATACGTCTTGGTAATGATGCTGTATATATGTTTCTATCATGTCTCGCACTGTATTTTTCCAGTGTCAATGATACGAGTCAACGGTAGGCACATTTGGCAGGTGATCGAATTATTACAAACGGGATCTTCTGAAAATCGGGGGTGATTGAATTCTTACAACTTCCGATCATATTTTTCTGCAAAAATCGGGGGTGATCGAATACTGATAGGGTCATCGATTTATTAGAGGAATTACCGTACATGACAATTTATTTTGTTACTACCATTTGATGCAGATATATATGTCTGTGTGCTCCTCAAGAGGATTTGGCTGAATTATGTGAACTGATTTATTGAGCAAAAACGACTTTTTTTACCTCCATTTTAGAGTGGGATTGCCCTAATCTGATTACATGGCAAGGATGTGAGAAAATGCGGAACAATGTCAATATAATCCAGGGATTAATGTCAATATAATCCAGGGATTAATGTCAATATAATCCAGGGATTTTTCTGGTCCTTACTGAGATTGGGAGAAAATGTAGAATTTACATGTAGAGTTGCCTTCAAGAATTTGGGTTTCCTGAATATCATAGACACTGCATGTGATACATGTGGCATGCATGAGCAGAATTGAGTTTCTGGCAAGTTACTTGCACGCATGTACTCAACGGTCGAAATAACCCCTGCCTACCTGTCGCTGACAAGTAATTTTTTCAAGTGACAACTAAATTAAAATGCCACCTGTCACCGCGACAAGTAACTATTCTCTCCTAAAAATACTGAAGAATTACAATCTAATACAGGCCTAACATGACTGAATTGTGTTTCTTGAAACAGGTGTTGAGTTTAGTTTTATTACCCCTCGGGCAGATTCTGCCCGAGCGGTATTGTCGTTGCCTCCGTCGTCTGTCCGTCTGTCTGTCCGTCCGTCCGTCCGTCTGTCCATCATATCATTGTAAACACATTATCTCAAAAAGTCCTTCACTTACAACAATGAAACTTCATACAGTTGTTTAATACAGCCAGTACCAGAAGCCTATTAAAAGTCGGTGCCATTGGATGTGTTTTTCAGGAGTTATGCCCCTTTATACATGTCTGGCTGTTTTTGTCCTTGTAAACACATTATCTCAAAAAGTCCTTCACTCACAACAATGAAACTTCATACAGTTGTTTAATGCAGCTAGTACCAGAAGCCTATTCAAAGTCGGTGTAATCGGATGTGTTTTTCAGGAGTTATGCCCCTTTATACATGTCTGTTGGTCCATATCCTTGTAAACACATTATCTCAAAAAGTCCTTCACTCACAACAATGAAACTTAATACAGTTGTTTAATACAGCCAGTACCAGAAGCCTATTGAAAGTTGGTGCCATGGGATGTGTTTTTCAGGAGTTCACACAAACCTGTGTGGATTGCTGTGAATAGACAGTAATCGTTCGACTACATCCACTATAGGTAATCACTGCTCTATTGCTATTTTGTTTTGTCTGTCTATGATCTATATCATACAGGTAAAATTATGCCCACCCCAAATATGTGAGTTGTTGGGGTCAGAAACATTATTTCCACAATTGCTCTGGGCCCGGCCCGAGGGGTCCCGATGGCGACAGCCACATGTTTACATCAGACATTCTGTTCACTTCGTCGTTCATCCCGCCTGCCATACAACTCGAAACTTAATGTTAATTAATGTTCCAGAAGATTTGCACAATATCGGCTTGAAAGGCAAAACTAATTGATAAATAAAACGAAATTCACTATATTGACTGGCACGATCTGGCGCAATCAGCCTATATTTCTATTGACTGTTCATGCCCTCAGTCCGAATGGGCATAGGGGTATTGTTGTGGGTCCATCTGTCCGTCCGTCCATATGTCTGTCCGTCTGTCCGTACCATTTTCGTTAACACTCCATATCTTGGAAACTACTGAAGCCAGGTGCTCAAAACTTCTATCCAGTACAGAATGTATTTTGTAGGTGTGCCTTTTGTATCTTTTGGGTTATTGATATAGTGGAATCATTTCATAATTTTTTTTAAAATAACAAGTTTTTACCCCTCAGCCTATTAGGCTGCGGGGTCTTGTCATCAGCATGTACGTCAGGTCGTCCGGTCGTCAACAATTCTTGTGACCGCCATAGAAGCCAAACCGTTGCTTCTAGAGACTTCAAATTTGGTATACAGCCTATCGAATTTGGGTAATTTGCGATGAATTTTGCAGTTTCCATGGCAACGTCACGGAAAATTCGTCAACAATTCTTGTGACCGGTCTAGAAGCCAAACCGTTGCTTCTAGAGTCTTCAAATTTGGTATGCAGGATTGTTGGGTGGTCAACCACAAGCCTATCGAATTTGGGTAATTTGCAAGAAATTTTGCAGTTTCCATGGCAACGTCAAGCAAAATTCGTCAACAATTCTTGTGACCGGTCTAAAAGCCAAACCGTTGCTTCTAGAGACTTCAAATTTGGTATGCAGGATTGTTGCAGGGGTAGAATTTCGCAAAAGTTTGCGAGAATCCAAAGAATCTAAATTTGCGGACTTTGGATTCCCTGTGGCACAGTTTGTGAGAATCCAAATTGTCTGCATCCAGCATTTCGTGACCATTTGCCATTTTCACCAGTGCGGGTTACTGCGCAACTAGATGTAAATCTCTCAATGGAAAAAATTGAAATCGCCTTATTTATTCTCAGGAGGGTGGTTAGCACACATTAAATTAGTTCAGGTGAGTGATTGGTTATCTCCATTGATGAGCAGTATTCAACCTAAACATTTTTGCTAAGTGGTAAGTATATATACTCTGAATTTTATTTCTTTTGTATCTTTGTATTGCATAAAAAAAGGAACTGTCTGCATTTCCCCCCAAAAAATCAATAAAATCTGGTCACCTGCCTCATTTCCTGGCAAGCAGTAAAACAAACAATTATTATTAATGGCCCTTTATATAAAGACTAGGCCTATCAGTTTGCCATGGATTTATATCAGACACGCAACAACATTAAAAAAATATGGAAATTCCAGATATTTTTGTCTCACATATTTTCATTTCATACGTTGACGGTTTTTACAGTGAAAGATAAAAATTACCAACAAAAGTTCAAGAGTCACAGAAGTGCAATGCCGTTCAAGGTAAAATCTTGACCTCAAATAAACTGACTTCTGAAGAAATGCGTGTTCCCAACGTAAAGTGGTAGACTGCATTGTTGTTGTTCATGACAGGTCTCGTGCAGGCAAAGTCTCTGAAGAAACGATCCTTTTTTATTTCCATAAAATTCCTACCGCTTGATTCTACTTTGCCCGATGTGCTGTCTTAGGGGAAATTGTTTGTCATTCTAATTATGAATGAATCCGAATCAAATTCATCTGCTAAATGATATCCAAAATGTCCCAGGTTTCATTTTCACCCTCGTGTACTTTCCGTCTGAAGACCACCTGTTAGCATTCAATTCCTTCATTTCGACAGTTTTCGCCTGTTGGGTTTAACGTACGTAGGTTTGCACCAGCAGCCGAGTGAAGGAGAATACACTTGACCTATTTGGCGACAGTCGGGAACCATTACATAGAGTATTCGAGGCTCTCAAAAAATAATCAAGCAAAGGTTTCCGAAGTTTAGTTAGCACATTACGTCATCAAACATATGAAGACCGCCATTGTTCGTTTCTGTACACGTTTTGCAAGGTGATAGGATATCTCGGAGTTTACTGATTACAGGTCAGATATTTGGCTTGAATTTCCGTGAAATATAGAATAAATCTCTCTGAATGAACAACACACTGATTAAGCTAAGCTTTGCTTGCGCGAATCCAACTGCATTCGCGCAAGTTCCATTTCAGGCGAGTCCTCACGCGAGTCGATTCCCGGATTCGCGTCGAAATTCTACCCCTGTGTTGGGTGGTCAACCACAAGCCTATTGAATCTGGACCCGATTGGTTAGAAACTTTGGCGACCATCTTTAATTTATGCGAAACCGTCACAGCTTTCTCGTTACCAAGATATCTTTAGAACGACTTACCCTAGGCACACCAAACTTGCCGTGCACACCCATATGCTCATGACCCAGAACCCTATTGAATCTGGACCCGATTGGGTGGAAACTTTGGCGGCCATCTTTAATTTATGCGAAACCATGAATTTTGTGTATCTTGGAAACCATTTCGCTGTTCAGTGTGAAACTTGGTATAGATTATCGATACATCAAGAAACTTTAAAGGAATGACCAAACCAGTTTCCCTGATTGGGTGAAAGCCTTGGCGGCCATCTTTAATTTATGCAGAATCTTTAATGATGTATTTCTCTTATACCATTGAAGTGTTCTATACGAAACTTGGTATACAGCATCAATGTATCAAGAGACTTACAATGAATAACCACATCAGTTCTTCTGAGATGCGGGAAGGATGGCCGGCCATTTTTAATTTATGCAAAATCATTAATGATCTCTATCTCTGATACCGTTCAAGTGCTCTATGTAAAATTTGGTAAACATCATCGATGCATCAAGAGACTTATGATGAATGACAGAACTGGTTTCTCTGATTGGGCGGAAATCTTGGTGGCCATCTTTAATTTATGCAAAATTTTAATGATGTATATCTCTGATATCATTTAAGTGTTCTATATGAAACTTGGTATACAGCATCGATGTATCAAAAGACTCGCAATGAATAATCACATCAGTTCCTCTGAATGACGGGAAGGATAGGCAGCCATCTTTAATTTATGCAAAATCATTAATGATCTCTATCTCTGATACCATTCAATTGCTCGATGTAAAATTTGATATACATCATCATTGCATCAAGAGACGATGAATGACTGGGCGGAAATCTTGGCGACCATTTTAATTTATGCAAAATCATTAATGATCTATATCTGATACAATTTTAGTGCTTCATATGAAACTATAAATTATCGATACATCAATAAACTTACAATTGATGACAATCAATTTCTCTGATTAGGTGAAAAACTTGATTGCCATCTTTAATTTATGCAAAATCTATACCTCTGGTACTGTTCAAGTGTTTCATGCAAGACTTTGTATACATCATCAATACATCAAGAGACTAAAAATGAATGACTAAACCGTTTTCTCTGATTGTATTTCAATTTATGTAAAATCATTGATGATCTATATATCCTTTGGTACTGTTCAAGTGTTCAGTATGATGCTTGGTATACATCATAGATAGATCAAGAGACAAGTAATGACTGCCAGTATCTCTGATTGGACAGAAAACTTTGCGGCCATTTCTGATTGCAAGTTTTTTGATAATCTGTATATTTGTCACTTGACTGCTTGATGTTCCTGATGTTTTCAAAGTAGTATGGTTCAAATTTAATAGATTGTGAATGGCTGGCACCCAGAGCCGAGGGGTTTTAGATGCGCAGCTCCGTATTCCTATCAAAAACTCTGTATTACTTGGCTCGCACTGAAAATCGGAAGACTTTTATTATTGTTCAGATTATTATTACGGGTTCAAAGCAAGAATGGCTTGAAGCCTTTTGTTTTTGTTCAGAATATTTTTGTTCTTCCGCCATATTTTTTGCACGTGATATGTCAAATTATTTATTATAGTTCTCCAATGCATCCAACATCCCACACTGAATTTATCATATTTTAATCTTTTACAAGCCACTGCTAAAGCATCTTCTGCATTCAACTAAATCTTTCAGGCTTTTATATATGCATTTTCCATTCATTGTGTACCAAAATACACTGACTAAAACTGTCTGGCTGAGGGGTTGTTGCACCTTTTAGGTGCTGCCTCATGTATGAATTATGCTTTGTTCAAATTCGACTGACAATCGGGAACCCTCGGGTAATGGAATGGTCTTTGCTGAATAAGGTACCCGATACAACCCGAATGAAAACTGCTCCAAAAATAATTGAAGGTAGTTCTACAGCCCGTTTCATATGTTTCCCTTTTCAGCAGTCTTTTCTCTCCATTCTGCTTTCAAAATATCAACGGAATATTGCCCGCTTTGTCCCTGAATACCAAATTATCCTGCCTTTTTTTCCGAATGATCAATGCTCTCCACGAAATACCAGGGGACATAACCCATGCATGGCCAACCCGTAATTTTTTTCTCAAGGATTGATCCGCCTGCGAATGTAGTCCAAGGTTTGATCTCCACAAGTTTTTTTCAAGTTATGTAAGCTTGGTGATGATATTAATTATAGGAATTGCTTAATGTGCAATTTTCATCACTTTCAGAAACTATAAGCAAAGCTTTAGGCTGGTTGGTTGAAATTTTTTTCCTGTTTAGCATCATTTTTTTTAATAAATCTGGGTAGAGAGGGAGGATTTTTAGTGGCCTGTGTGGATAAAATTATCAGTAAACCTTGCCTTAATAGTTGGGTTTCTGTTCTGAATAAAGTAGCTTGCATCCATCGTCCTTCTTCTCTGTCGTTTGCCTTTATAATTGGGGATTCAAAACGTTGGTTGGCAACAATTACGATAATAGACTTTAATGGAAAGCTGAATTGTCAAGTGTTAAACAAACCAGTCGTCTACTATAAAATATAGTTCTGCGCGCTTAGCAGCAAAAATGTAAAAAAAAAAAACCCGAACAAAACGCTGCTTACATGTACAATATGGCATTTAGTGAGGCAGCTCAATAAGCTGTTGATCACACTGTTCTGCCACATGTACACACACTTGTGATATAACTGATAATTTTTTCCAGAATATTACAAAGCTGATGGGTTCTAGCACCGCTGGTGCCTCATGTTAAATATGCCTGTGGATCGTGCTAAAACCCAAGGCGATCGCGTTGATGGCTACTATCGGCCGCTTTTACATGCTAACACATTTACAGAAAACGGGTCGAAAGCGCGTGTTCCGAAATTTACAGTCGCGACTCCTTCAATAAACTACCGCGGGTCAGTCTCGATTACTTCGCGTTCTACTCGCGTTTAGCATCAAGTTATCTCTGCCTTGTACTGTATCTTCGCGATCCCAGTGTGTATCATATAACAGAACAATATCGCTGTTTAATCCTATCGACACTAGTGTGCCTCAGGGGTCAATACTAGGTCCTATTCTATTCTTAATATACATAAATGACATCACCCAAGCAACAACTATTGATATAAATCTTTTTGCCGATGACACCAGCTCTTGTCTCTCAGATAAAGATCCAATTAGACTGGCTGAGATTATGTCAAGTGAACTGGAAAAGCTTCATGATTGGCTCTCCAGCAATAAACTCTCATTAAATGTGAAAAAAACTAAATTTGTGTTCTTCAAACCAAACAGATCTCGTAATATAAATAGTCCGCACATATCACTATTCAGGACCGAGAGCGGGTGGTTGGGTGGGTTCAGGTTCCGGTTGATTCAATGCATTTTGCTGAGAAGCAACAGGAACTTAATAATGTGATGTCTAGCTCTGTAATATCACTTGTCTTTATTGCACCATGTAAGCGTCCTGTCTGTGTCTTGTGCGCTATCCTCAGTGTTTTATAGGGTGGATGGAGGGTGTCTGGTTCCATGCTGCTTCAAAGATTTCTTCTTTGAAGTAGCAGGAACACAACTGGGCTGGTTGGTGCTTAGTTGATTTGTCGTGATATAGCTGAAATATTGTTGAAAGCGACGTTAAATTCTATTCACTCACTCACTCAGGACCGAGTTCGAGCCAGTTTCTAGTTTCAGATTCCTTGGAGTTGATTTTAATGATAAACTGACTTGGCAAACACATATTAACAAACACATATTAACATATTAACAATACTTCTAAAATATCTAGAAATAGTGGTGTTATTAATAATATATGAAGTTACCTCAACAGAAAAACCTTGATTATGTTGTACTATTCGTTGTTCTATTCCTATGTATGCTACTGCAATCTGGTTTGGGGAAACACATACCCAACTCATTTGATACCACTCGTCAAATTACAAAAGAGACTTGTTCGCATTATCACATGCAGTAGTAAATACACTCACTCCAGTCCTCTTCTAGAACAATTAAACGTCCTGCCTCTGTGTCAAATAAGCTGCTATCTTATTGTATTATTCACTCACAGGTTTCTTTACAATGCACCTTCCATTCCGATAAAATTTTCAAATTATCTTACAAAACTTTTTGAAGTTCACTGCTATCCAACCAGACAAGCCAATCTTAACCTATACAGACCGAGAGTGCAATCAAATCTTTCACACTATTGGACAAAAACGAAATCCCCACGTATTTAGAATGCTTTACCTCTTGAATTGAAGTCGATATCGTCCCAATCTCTCTTTAAATGTGGATTAAAATCATATCTTGTTCGCCTGCACTGACTTGGCATATTGGATAGTTTCCTCGATTTTAGTATTATCTTTGAGACAATTATATTTTATCTAAAAAATGTTTGGATTCATAATCTATTCCACGCAGTCCTGATTTTTGTCACCAGATTTAAAGGCTTCCGTGGTATAATCATCTCCATATCTGTATATTTGTATATCTATTATAATTATCGAGCATAGATGATTTTTCGGTTCATGTCGAGTGGTATTAGCCCCGTGGGGCTTCCAGGGATTGACCTGGGATGTCCTTGTGCACACCACAGTTCATGGTAAGAATAGGCCTCAGCTCCTCAGACAGCTTGTCGTAAGAGGCGACTAACTGAGGCACCTGTGGGGTTCCCGGGTGTGAAAAGGAATAGGACCCCATCCGTGTGGTTTCTGGGTGTGAATTGGAATAGGACCCAACGTCGTGATATGATTGAAATATAGTTGAAAGCGACGTTAAATCATATTCACTCACTCACTCACTCGAGTGGTATTACTATTGCATATGTATTGTCTTCTGGGATACAACAAACCCTTTGGGGTTTTATTCCCGCTATATTTATGTTAATTCTAATACCGTATGTTTAATTATATGGTGAATAAATATTCATTCATTCATTCATATAATCAAGAATTTTAGACAGTGGTCAAATTTATTAGAACCAACCATTGAGTTTTGTCCCAAATATTGGGGGTGGTTGAATTTTGGTAGGGGATTGAATTATTACATGGATTAGCATAGTGTTTATTACAATCAACATTCATTTACTGACATTAAAAGTTTGATCAGTCTGCCATATAAATGGACCTTTACAGACACTCTGTGATTGGGTGGATTTCTGTCAGTTTTTTTCACAGGCCAATTAAAATGCCAGATTTTCATTTGAAAATTTGAACTGACCAATGAAGTGCCTGAAACCTGGAGATATCTCATGGTGCACTGTTGTTTCTGTTAAACTCCATTAGAAAAACTGAACTTACACTTTCTTATATCTTTTTACAGCATTATGACCACTTTTATTGTTTTAAGGAATTTTTACAGCATCACACATGTAATTCCAAGATTTAATCAGCATGTCAATCTTTTTGTCTTGCCAGAAACCAGAGCTGTACAAGTTCTCTCCCCTGCTAGGTCCTGTGTCTGGGGGAACAATTCTCACTTTATCTGGTGAGAATCTCAACATTGGATCCAGTATCGTTGTGACAGCAGCCTATGTTGTATGTAACATTACAGAGTGAGTACATGTATTTGCACTCTTTCTATAACACATTGTTTGGTTATGGCTCTTTGCACTATTTAAAATTGGAATTTAAAATTAATTTTTCAACAGAAGGACCACCTGATGTTGAATATTAAAACTGGGTAATAAAAAAAAATTTGCTCAGTTAGGAGGGCTCGCTTTCCTCAGTGTGAAGTGTTGCATGCTAGTTTCATAGGACCCAAACAGTGAACTTTCTTTTCTGATACACAGCCTCAGAACTGGCAGCGTAACAATGAGAGAACAAGATTGGCCCATTGAATCCAATAGAAAACTGGTGCCTAAATTTTCTGATTGCTCAGGCTTTGAAGGGATGTGGAATGCTTTGTGATTTGGTAATTTTTGGTACAGCACCATTAAATATGGTACCCTGAAAGGCAGATTTTGTTTTCCTGCATTTCTGTGTTGATGGAGAATTTGTTAATCTCTGGGAGGGGGACAGACAGCAGTCTCACAAATTTTGTCCCTCACCGGAGGCTGGAGGTGCACTGGGGGATACCAGACCTCCCTTTTTCCATTTTTCCTTGCATGGTTCCGCAATATTTTGTTGTCCAGGCAATAACTTTTGACAAGATGTATCGATTGATTTCAAATTTAAAAATGTCTGTTGTGTCCTTTGAAGGTAATAGTACGGTAACAGATAAAATATACCTAGACTGCATGTAGAATATAATTTGCACTTGAAACCAGTAGCCTGAGTAGCCCCCCTGCAGCCCTCCTTGTGCCCTTGTCTACACACTCACCATTGCATATTATCTGAGAGTCGGTTTTCTGAATTCGTCAGACACTAGGAATCCCACTGTGAGAAGGGAAGAAAGAGAAGTAACTGGTCTACAAGGGCACATTTTGAAGATTGTCACATAGTGAGAAGGGTAGAAAGGGAAGTATCTTGTCTAGAAGGGCACATTTGTGGAGATTGTCCCATGGTGAGAAGGGTAGAAAGGGAAGTAACTGGTGTGGAAGGGAACATTTGTGGATACTGTCCTATGGTTAGAAGGTTGGAAAGGGAAGTAACTAGCCTGGAAAAGCACATTGTGGAGGTTGTCCCATGGTGAAAGGGGCAGAAAGGGAAGTAACAGGTCTAGAAGGGCATATTTGTGGAGATTGTCCCATGGTGAGAAGGATAGAAAGGGAAGTAACAGGTCTAGAAGGGTACATTTGTGGAGATTGTCTCGTGGTGAGAAGGGTAGAAAAGGAAGTAACTGGTCTATAAGGGCACATTTGTGGAGATTGTCCAATGGTGAGAAGGATAGAAATGGAAGTAACTGGTGTGGAAGGGAACATTTGTGGATACTGTCCTATGGTTAGAAGGTTGGAAAGGGAAGTAACTAGCCTGGAAAAGCACATTGTGGAGATTGTCCCATGGTGAGAGGGGTAGAAAGGGAAGTAGCTGGTCTAGAAGGGCACATTTGTGGAGATTGTCCCATGGTGAAAAGGGGAGAAAGGGAAGTAAGAAGTCTAGAAGGGCACATTGTGAGAAGGTTAGGAAGGGAAGTAACAGGTCTAGAAGGGCACATTTGTGGAGATTGTCCCATGGTGAGAAGGGTAGAAAGGGAAGTAAATGGTCTGGAAGGGAACATTTGTTGAGACTGTCCCATGGTTAAAAGGGTGGAAAGGGAAGTAAGTAGTCTGGAAAGGCACATTGTGGAGGTTGTCCCATGGTGAGAGGGGCAGAAAGGGAAGTAACAGGTCTAGAAGGGTACATTTGTGGAGATTGTCTCGTGGTGAGAAGGGTAGAAAGGGAAGTAACTGGTCTATAAGGGCACATTTGTGGAGATTGTCCAATGGTGAGAAGGATAGAAATGGAAGTAACTGGTCTGGAAGGGCACATTTGTGGAGATTGTCCCATAGGGAGAAGGGTGAAAAGGGAAGTAACTGGACTAAAAGGGTACTTTTGTGAAGATTGTCCCATGGTGAGAAGGATAGATAGGGAAGTTACTGGTCTAGAAGGGCACATTTGTGGGGATTGTCCCATGGTGAGAAGGGTAAAAAGGTACCGTAAGTAACTGGTCTAGAAGGGCACATTTTTACTCCTCAGCCCTTCGGGCTCCGGAGTATTGTTGTGGCCCTGGGGATGTGTCTGTCCGAGCCGTATCTCGATAACTATTGCAAGGAAGTTCATGAAACGTACAGGTTATGATCCTTTTATTTTTATACGCCCGCCAAAAGGCGGACGTATTATGTGATGGCGGTTTCTGTCCGTGTGTCCGTCCGTCCGTCCGTCTGTCCGTCCGTCTGTCCGTCCCTCGTGTCCGGTCTATATCTCGGACAGTTTTCTATCTACAGTTCCAATTTTTGGTGAGTGGATACCCTATGGGGAGACGATGTGTCGCGTACCAAAATGAAGGTCGAGGTCAGAGGTCAAAGGTCACTGGCATTAAAAACAGGTAATCACTGAAGTGTTCGTGTCCGGTCTATATCTGTGAACGTTTTCTATCTACAGTTGCAATTTTTTTGTGAGTGGATACGCTAGGTGGAGACGATGTGTCGTGTACCAAAATTGAGGTCGAGGTCAGAGGTCAAAGATCACTGTTGCCTAAAATTAGGAAATCATTGATCATTGACAGTTTTCTATCTACATTCCTAATTTTTTATGAGTGGATGCCCTAGGGGGAACGATATGTTGCATACCGAATGTGAGTCGAGGTCAGAGGTCAAAGGTCAGTTGGACTGAAAAATCAGGAAATAACTAAAAATTTCTAATTTTTTGAGAGTGGATTCAATAGGGGGAAGTGGAAGTGTCGCATACCAAAAATTAGGTCAAGGTCAAAGGTCAAGGTCACTGTGAGCCCAAATTCATGAAATTGTTAAAAATCATGATTTTTTTAGTCCATTGAGAAATTACGGGGAGCCTTTTTGTCATGTACCAAAATTTAGATCCAGGTCAGTAGTCAAGGTCACTGTGACCCCAGAATCAAGGTCATAGGTCAGTGTGACCGGAAAATCAGGAAATCATTAAAAATTACTAATTTTTTGTGAGTGGATTCAATAGGGGGAAATGAAGTGTCACATACCAAAAATTAGGCCAAGGTCAATGTGACCCCAGAATCAAGAAATCTTTAAAAATCACTATTTTGTGTCATTAGGTCAAGGTCACTGTGACCCCAAAATCAAGAAATCATTAAAAGCCACATTTTCATATGCCTGTTGAAGGCAAGGTCATGTAATGAGATGTTGCATTCTGTCCATTCATTCATTAACATTTGTTGTCCATGCGATATCTCTAGTTTCAAGGTATGGATTGGTGCCAAACTTTGAGTATACCTTACTCGCATGGCAAAGAGGAGCCATACATTTTGAGATCAATTTGTCAAAGGTCAAGGTCACAGTCCCCCAAAACTGAATCAAGTTTAGCTGACTATATGTGTTAGGTTGGAATATTCAGATTTCTGTATATGACATTTGTCCTGTGGAGTTGTCTCCCATGTTTGAAACAGCTACATTTAGTTAAACTGTTGTGAAATAAAAACCATACATTCACTAATTTAATGGGGAGAGGGGTCCTTTATGAATTTCATACCTGTTTATTAACTTAAGGACAAAGGTTTACTTCATCACTTTCTTTTTTCTTCATGGAAAATTCTCTCGCCCGAAAGAAATCCATTTGCTGGAAAACTACTATTTTATTGTGTTTGACTATTGTCGATTTCAGTGTGGGATATGTGAGCTCTCGGCTCTTGTTTCAAGGTCAACTAGTTTTTAGTTTTTCATTCATTATGAGATGTGATATATGTTACATGTACATTCTCAGAAGCACAAAATCATAGACCTTTCTCTGGATTGCTGGCTACCAATTGGAATCAAGGCTATTAAGCAACCTTGAAATTTGGACCAATGTAATTCCAGATATACGTGCGTATATTGAAGCCCCTTGGGCTCTTGCTTACTTGTGCCTTTGAGACTTTCTGGTCTAACCGGTCATTAATTATTTTTTGTCTGGAACAGGGCGAAGCCCTATTCCCAGACTCTGTTGCCGTACAGCAAATTTGGCTGCTTGCCAACACTGGTACACGCACTATATCCGGTTGACCCCTGACCCAATAACTGCGCAGAGCCATCTGGCCAGCTTATGAGTGTGATTAGGCCAGCCAACGAGTGATGCGGTCAAAGGAAAGAAAATCCGCAAGTTCACATTTTTTAACTCCGAAGGATAAAACCAACCAAAAACATTTGTATATTTAGATGAATTAGGTATTTTAAACGGTATCACCGGTCGTATCTTTTATCTTGTTTTGTTCACACTGCTGGTGAATTAATGGGCTATGTTTTTGGTTCTTGAAGTCGGACATCATTCCCAGACCCCATATTCAACACATTGTGCCGTGCTGTCAGAGCAATGCGTCAAATTTTATTTTGTAAACTATGCACATGATAACAAGGGTTTCCACTGCCCCTCGTGGTTTCCTTCTGGCGGAATTTTAGTGTCAGCATTGCCCGTGATGATAAGCAGACGTGTGAAGTGGACGACCGTCGACGTGGGGGAAAACCTTGGTTTGGTTCATTGGTTAGTACCAGACCATACTGTATTTACGTCCTTGAACTGAATCATTGTTTGTGTTGTTTACAGCCCATCATCGGACTCGCTTGCAACTTGAGCTGAAGGAAAACGTTTCGTCAGAATTCCTTTATCAAGCAACAACAACATTTACATTTCAGTGCTGGTAATGAGAAAATATTTGTCGCATAATTTGGCAATTAATTGAATTCTTATAACAAAAGTTGGCCAACTTAGATTCAAAGTATTTTGGCCTATTTGTCAATTGTCCGTGCCAATTCGCTAAATCGTGATTGTGAATTTGGTCCGAATTTAACAGGTCTGGTTTGTACGATCGAGTTGAGCGTACACTTGGAGTTGAGCACACTTGGAGTTGAGCACACTTTGGAGTGGAGCACATTTGGAGCTGAAAACACGCTAGCTAAATAATATATAGCCCTCACCTCATACTCGTGAGGGCTATATATTATTTAGCTAAAAACACGCTCAAAAGTTCTAAATTTAACTTGTAAGGCACGTGTAAATTAAATTTCTAAGAACGATGGGAATTTCTATTGACCAGTACAGACAACAAATTGGTATCCATTGCATACGATTACGAGGCAATCAGGTAAAGCTAGCAGCACTCATGTATCCGATTGTGTATGCGTTTTTACATCACTGGATTTCAAAGGTCACAGTAAACTACAGGTTTTATAGCGAGGATGAAGCTTCCAGGTCTAACTGTTCTTATTTTGCCAGTTTATGGATTATGCAATTGTTTGTATGTAGATATTATTTGCCGGCTCTCATAACAATGGCAAATGAGGTGGAAACAAATACTGGGCCTCCTGCTCATATAATTAGTAGCACAAAGATTGTTCATGGTAGCTTTCATCAAGGAGCTCAAATATTCTCTGCGATGTCCAGAGGTAAACAGTGTATGGCAAACTGTATTTGTTTTCATGCCTTTGTAATGCTGAATAAAGAGATACAGGTAACTCACTCGGTTTTGTAACCGTGAAAAGGCTTATTGCACCCTATCTCTTTTCATGTTATTGAGTACGGTACATATTTTGTCTTCCCTAACTCGAGTGCCCACTAGCGGGCAGGGACAAATATGTAACTCTTACGGTGACAATTCGGAAACTCCCGAAAATCGAAATAGATGTACACTATTCTGAAACAACGAATCAATATTGCACATCCATTACTGTTCCAGACAATAGTACTCTTGAGTACTTTCATTTACAATTTTTTTCTCGCCTTACGAAGTAAAGGGGAGATATTGTGAGGGGGGAAAGAGGATGTCGTCGTCGGTGTCGGTGTCCCCTGCCTGGAAATGATAAGGTTATTGGTTTAGCAAATTAAAAAAAAAATCTAGAAAAAATATTAAAAAAATAAAAAAAATATGGGGGGTGGGTATGCCACCTGGGGGTACTACCCCTGGGGTGCTCCAATGTTAAAATCCCTATGATAGAGTTTTGCATTTAGCTCAAGTGCACATGTACATCTGTACTTAGAAAGTTTGTTGCAGTTGTCAGCTGTCATTGGATGATTATGAAACTTGGTACACATGTTTCTTATGATTAGAGGATGTACCTGTGCTATTTTTGAGATGAAATATTAATTTTTCTCCAAATTATGGCAAAATGAAGTTTTCTTAGGGAATTTGTACATGTAGGCCTTTACATGTATACATGTATGGTACAGTTTGCTGCTGTTGTGTCTCTCTTGATTGAATGACAAAACTTGGTACACATGTTTCTTATGATTAGAGAATGTACCTGTGCTATTTTTGAGATGAAATATTAATTTTTCTTCAAATTATGGCAAATGATTGAGTTTTGCGTTTAGCTGAAGTGCACATGTACATCTGTACATCACAGTTTGCTGCAGTCGTCAGCTGTCATTGAATGATTATGAAACTTGGTACACATGTTTCTTATGATTAGAGAATGTCCCTGTGCTATTTAGGAGATGAAATATTATTTTTTTCAAATTTTGAGGGTTTTGTCTAATTAATCTGCCAATAATAATGTACATGTATATACATGTACACCTGTACACCTGAAGCGGTCAGCTTTCATTGGATGAGTTTGACACTTGCTACCCAAGTTCAATGTGATTCGAGGCTGTACATGTGCTATTTAAGAAATATGACATTAAATATGAATTTTTGTCTTAAATATTGCAGTTTAGACTTTGTATGTTTCCATTGATCAGGTTTTTGTTGGGCAAAAATTTTCATGTAGATCTGTACATGGAAAGTTTGTTGAACCTTTCGTGGGATGATTATAAAACTTGGTGGACATGTTTCACGTTTTCCTAGGTCACAGCTCTCCCGCAGTAATCCCACACGGGACTGACCTATCCAGCAGTATTCCCAAATGGCACTGGCCTATCCAGCAGTAATGCCACACGGGACTGACCTATCCAGCAGTAATCCCATACGGAACTCAACTATCCAGCATTAATCCCAGACCAGACTGGTCTATCCAGCAGTAACCCCATTTGGGACTGGCCTATCCAGCAGTAATCTCACACAGAACTGACCTATCCAGCAGTAATCCCAAATGGCACTGGCCTATCCAGCAGTAATGCCACATGGGACTGACCTATCCAGCAGTAATCCCAGACCGGACTGGTCTATCCAGCAGTAATTCCACATGGGACTGGCCTACCCAGCAGTAATTCCACACGGGACTGGCCTATGCAGCAGTAATCTCACATGGGACTGACCTATCCAGCAGTAATCCCAGTCCGGACTGGTCTATCCAGCAGTAATTCCACATGGGACTGGCCTACCCAGCAGTAATTCCACACGGGACTGGCCTATGCAGCAGTAATCCCACATGGCACTGACCTATCCAGCCATAATCCTACATGGGACTATTAACCTCTCCAGCATTAATCCCATACGAAACTCATCTATTCAGCAGTAATCCCAGACAGGACTGGCCTATCCAGCAATAATCCCACTTGGGACTGGACTATCCAGCAGTAATTCCACAGGGGACGGTCTATCCATCAGTAATAACACACGGGACTGGTCCATCCAGCAGTAATCCTACACAGGACTGGCCTATCCAGCAGTAATCTCACATGGGACTGACCTATCCAGCAGTAATCTCACACTGGACTGCCCTATGCACCAGTAATCCAACGGCACTGACCTATCCATCCTACATGGGATTAACTTACATGTATATGCCAGTAATCCCACATGGGACTGATATTATTGTCTGTACCACATAATCTATTGCAGACCTTATTGTCTGTACCACATCACCTATTCCAGACCTTATTGTTTGCTCTACATGTATGCTTTCAATACTGCTGCACCTTCGGCGGAAGACCCCGCAAGGTGAGATGTTGGGATTCTCACAGGGCTCGAAATGGCGCCCTGCTATTGGCGAAAAGCAGGCGAAAATTTGCCTGTCGCAGGCCAAGTGAAAATTGACCTGCTAAAATAAAAAAATCGTGAAAAAATAGCAGGCGATAAGTTTTTAGGCGAATGAAATGCCTAAAGATCGATTCTCCGTTCGATATTGAAAATATTCGTACTGCCAAACCATTACAGCAATCTTTGTATGTCAAAATGTTTTCGTACGGCTCGAAGTACTGAACTGGCGCCGATCCGATTGTTGTGGCAAGTAAGTCGGTCCGAAGTTGTCTCCCTTGTTGTGTGCGCGCATGCCTGCCGTTATTACTTCCGCATCCGTTAACAACATCCGACAAGCGAGAAGCCAGCGTGGTATTCGATGCTAAACGCCTAAAACATGGCACAAAATACTGTCAAACTGTCCACGGTTAAATCGTGGGGATTCAGCTGGTTGAACGCGAAACAAACGATCATAAAAGGCGGACACACGCTTGTTACGGAGGTCAATTGTGAGTTGTGCGCCAAGCCCTTGGCCGCCTACCCTAATAAATCAGAGTAAATTTTCATTTAACTAGTCTACTTGCCAGCCATGGACATCATCATGTTTATTATTATTGAATAATCAGTATTGAATTTTGAGAATTGAAGCAGACAGACTGACTCTCAACGTTGTGATGCTTCCTTGACTTTTAATCCTCTGGACGGCATTCAATTGGGGTGCTGAGTAGCAAATTTTATTTTGATATTAAATCATGATTAATATTCAGCAGTGAGATTGGTCAACTCTGAGTGGATGACTTGTTTATTTATCTTTCTGCTTGACAGACTGTGATTTCAGTGTGATTTTAATTAAATTGATTATTTTTATATATATAATTCATTTCTACTTTTTGTATAATTTCTAGTCATAGACTGTGGCCAAGAACTGAGTACATTCCAAGTGAACTCTATGATTGATATTCTGAACATTATGATATCTTCACGTGCCAATGATGTATCAATATTCATTACAATCGTAATAGTCTGACATTTTATGTGATTCATGTGTGATTTCTAGTCATCTGATAGTGAACTCGAGAACCGGTTAACTAGTACGTGGCACAGGCGAACTGTCACAAATATGGATTGATAAAGATGTGTCGTCTAAGTTGTAATATAAACAACAAAATACATTGGAATCAACAATATAAGTTTTATTAAAATCATATCTTGTGTTGTACTTACCTGTGTCATTTAATCGAGTGCCCCTTGATCGAAGTAACTTGGAAATTTCGAAAAACTGCAGGTCAAATTTACTAATAGCAGGTCATCTAAGGTTTGGCCTGCGATTTTTACGTATCCGAAGAAAAATAGCAGGCCATTGCATTTTCTCTAATTCGAGCCCTGTCTCAGAACGGTTGTTTTTATTTTTCTACCATTTTCCAGGCTTCTAAAAACGGATCTACAAGTATGCATACATTAGCCCTACTTTTGTACTGATTTATATACTCCTACTAGCATGTAGCCAATCAAGAGCTCCATAGTAAAGTTGTATGTCAGCCATTGGTTCAGTGTAGTGAATGACTGGTCATTGGTTCCTCTGCATATTCAGCAGTCAGGGCCGTATCCAGAGCCAAATTACTTCCGCAAAACGTACAGGCGCCCAAAATAGCAAATGTAAAAATTAAGAAAACCCGTTTTCTTTGATTAATAGAACTGATATATTTGTCCAATTACCCTAGCTTTGTCCGAACCACGAAACATCCACCGAAAACGCCGCAGGGATTCATAGAAGTCGACTTTTAGGGCCGGTTATCGGAAACTCAATTTCGTCTAGACGAGGGGAAACTCAATTAGAGACCACCGTTTCAGGAAAACTGCATTTCAATGAAGACAAAAACTTAATTTGAGCCAATTAAACTTAATGTGATTTGCATAACTTGCGGATCGTTGCTGTTTTATTACTATTACGCGTGGTTGACGGAGAAACAGACGAAGAGCTAAACAACCCGCCATTTTGAGCGAGGTAAATTCCCGCGAGACAGTCACCAGGGAGTCATTTTCACTACATTTGTTATGCTGTTGGGGAGGGTACCCAAAAACAGGCTAGTCGCCCTTGACCTTTCCATTGCCGAGATACAGCAGTAGAGGAGACACACCCACGATGTTAACACGTGCGATGAACACTGCCTGCATTCGTTTCGCCATAAGTTTGTCGATGTGTCAGTTTTTGCCGGGGACTTCGATTCCAATACCAACAACTGTCTACTTGAAACGACTACTCTTAAAAATTAACAACTGAAAGTTAATGAATCAACTGAATTATTTTGAAAATAGTTTCGAAAATGAAAGTGATCAACACGAACAACAACAACAACAACACACGGATAGTCGACACTGTCATTTGACGATCTGAAAACGATCTTTTTTTTTAATGTGGTTGATTCCTTTACTGAACTTTATTTTTGTCCTGCCTTTATAGTCTACATGGTGTCATTCCTTTAGCAGGTTAGGAAAACCTGCTCAATTCTGACAGCTAAAGTATAGGCTGATCTAGTTGAACAAAAGCTATTTTATTGCTTTCCATTTTATTTTGTCGAATTAAATTCCCTTGAGGTGTTTTATCAACAAGAGATTTTCCGATTGCACTCTGTCTCTCGCTCCATTTTTAAGTTCAATGAGAGTTCAAAGAATACTGGATATCTGCTTGAAGTGGAAATTAAAATATTGTCTGGTTGAATTTCATGTGAAAAGCCAATAGGGCACAGGTGATGAAATCAAATAATTTAATTCTAAAGCAATATAAAAGAATTAAATATTCCTTAATTGTCCCCCGTCGCGTAAGTGGGAGGGGGACTTGGAAATGCTACCTGTCCGTCCGTCCGTCTTTCCGTCTGTCCTTACGTCCATCCTTCCGTCCGTCCGAACCATGTTGTGAACACGATATCTCGAGAACAATTCAACTCGTGAACTTCAAACTTGGGGGTTGACTTGACATCAGTGAGAAGATGGCTGGGATTGTTTTTCACCAAACTGCGTTATCCAAGATGGCCACCGTCGGCCATCTTAGATTCCAACCATCCCAAAAATGTTGTGAATGCGATATCTCGAGAACAATTCAACCGATCGACTTCAAATCTGGGGAGTGACTTCACATCAATGAGAAGATGAATGGAATTGTTTTTCACCAAACTGCGTTAACCAAGATGGCCGCCGTCAGCCATTTTAGATTCCATCCATCTCCAAAATGTTATGAACACAACATCTCGAGAACAATTCAACCGATCGACTTCAAATCTGGGGAGTGACTTCACATCAATAAGAAGATGACTGGAATTGTTTTTCACCAAACTGCATTAACCAAGATGGCCGCCGTCAACTATATCCTTAACGAGATATCTCAAGAACAATTCAACCGATCTACTTCAAACTTGGCATCTTAGATTCCATCCATCCCCAAAATGTTGTGAACACGATATCTCGAGAACAATTCAACCGATCAACTTCAAATTTGGGAGGTGACTTCACATCAATAAGAAGATGACTGGAATTGATTTTCACCAAACTGCGTTAACCAAGATGGCCGCCGTCAGCCATCTTAGATTCCATCCATCTCCAAATGTTATGAACACGATATCTCGAGAACAATTCAACCGATCGACTTCAAATCTGGGGAGTGACTTCACATCAATAAGCAGATGATTGGAATTGTTTTTCACCAAACTGCGTTAACCAAGATGGCCGCCATCGACTATATTGTTAACGAGATATCTCAAGAACAATTCAACCGATCTACTTCAAACTTGGGATGGCATCACAATGGTGTGACATTTTCCGTCCGTCGGAGCGTCCGTGCATTCGTCCGTCCCAACCATGTTGTGAATGCGATATCTCGAGAACAGTTCAACCGATTGACTTCAAACTTAGGGATTGACTTGACAGCAGTGAGAAGATGGCTGGAATTGTTTTTCACCAAACTGCGTTATCCAAGATGGCCACTATCAGCCATCTTAGATTCCATCCATCCCAACTATGTTGTGAACGCGATATCTCGAGAACAATTCAGCCGATCAACTTCAAATATGGACTTTACATCACTAGCTACCCATCCGTCCTTCCATCCCTCCTAACGTCCTTCCGTCCCTCATACCGTCCTTCCATCCCAACCATCTTGTGAATGCGATATCTCAAGAACAATTCAACCGATTAACTTCAAACTTAGCGGATGGCTGGGATCTCAGAAGAAAGTCAATCATTTTTCAGCACAACTATGCCACCGGATGATCTTTCTCCATCACCCTGTCCCCATTCTTCCATAGACAATTTGCAACATTTTCCTTCACAATTATATCTCCTTCATATCATCAACACCACACTCCTAGCAACAATTTACCATCACACAAAATATATATGGTGATTATATCCCGTGTGTGTGAGAAGTCCATTTCCAGACAAGCTTTTTGGCGGGGGACCTGCTAGCTACTCAGCTTGTATCACATTCATGTACCAGTTATACGTGTATGTATTATATAGCAAACGGTCCTAAAAATTTGATTAAACTCAATTTGCACTGCCAAAAGCACGCTAAAAACAAAATTTGCCAGAAAAAAACTCAATTTAACCATGAGTGGTCCTAAACAAAATGACTTCTATGAATCTCTGCACCATGTCAGATATACAGTAAATTACCCGGGAACTTGAGGCCACTGATACGAGATTGCCATAATTGTCGTATCCCTACGCTGTTGAGAAAAATTAGTCCGACATAAAAACTGTGGAAATCGGTTTGTTATTTCGTTTTTTTTCTTAAAAATATATGAAACAGGGGTTGAATTGTGAATAATATTTTAGAAATTTAACTGCCAGAAATGGGTTCGAATGCATTTCCAGCCATCTAGAACCCCAGAGCTTCCGGGGCCTAGGCGGCCGACCACTTTACACTGACGCCAGGGCAATAAGATCACAACTTTACATGTTTTTTTTCCTGCAGATATGTGGATACCTTGTCACTTTTTATACCCCTGTACATAGTTGGGGTTATACTCGATTCCGATTGTCTGTCCGTCCGTGTGTCAGTGTATCCATCCGTTCATCTGTCCGAGTTGTGGCTTGGGTTTGCATTTTGCATGCCATAACTCACTGCTATTTATCCAAACTTCTACATTCATAAAAACATCTTGGTCTAGACTGTTAAGGGGCTGAGGAGTTGCAGCACCTTTGGTGCCTCATGTTGAAGATTGCCCTATGGTGAGAAGGGAAGAAAGGGAAGTAACTGGTCTATAAGGGCACATTTGTGGAAATTGTCCAATGATGAGAAGGGCAGAAAGGGAAGTAACTGGAAGGGCACATTTGTGGAGATTGTCCCATGGTGAGAAGGGTGGAAAGGGAAGTAACTGGTCTAGAATGAATATTGTGGAGATTGTCCCATGGTGAGAAGGGTAGATAGGGCAGTAACTGATTTAGAAGGTCACATTTGTGGAGATTGCCCCCATGGTGAGAAGGTTTGAAAGGGAAGTAACTGGTCTAGAAGGGCAAATTTGTGGTGATTCCCCCTTTCAAGTCAGTTGCTTGTACCATACTGATAAAGCAGTAAATTTTCAAAAAAAACTGTAATGTTCAAGGAACATCTACCACAATTCCGAGATTATTTAACTTTCATGTATTTCTAGAACTCACTGACAATGTTGGACATGTATTAACACTCAGCTCATAGGGCTGCAGGGTCTTGTCGTTGCCATGTACGTATGTCCATCCGTCCGTCTGTCCATCTGGTCGTCCGTCTGTCAAAATGTGTTCTTGTCCGCTGTATATCTGCAGATCTTTGAAGTCCGGCCTGATCAAACTTCAGTGAGAGCTTCCTGTATGTTGTTGCTAGTTCTTTGGTGGTAAACTTACGGGTCCATAGATATTTCTGCCCACTGCTAACTTACATAATTTTTTCGAGCAAAGCAGAGCAAGCAGCATTGTAGTGAATAAGCAATGAGACATTTGGGCCACCAGAGATTCAGGCTGCTTTCATGCAATACTGTCCACAACTAACCAATATTTGAAAGATAAGATGCATTTCACAGCTTTCACTTCCACAGTGTCAAAATAATACAATCTTCAAATTTCTGTTTATTACTATTTTAAGTGATTACCAAGGATGGGCATATGTTGTCGGTGTCCCGACTGTTTCATTCTGAGCAGTCAGCTGTCGTAATTATTTGTTACCGGTACATAATGTTTTTATTTTCTTCACCGAATACATAATATTACGGTACCTCCATTGGAAATTATTTAAAACTAGGTTAGGATAGCCTATTTCTGGCCTGACCCAGATCAATTTTGAACCTGTTTGCATATCTCGAGCTTAATTATGCCCAAAATAATGATAATGATGGGCATATGTCAATCAATGTACTCATGCATGATCTTCCCTTGCCACTGATCAAGCTACACTTTCATGCATGCTGTAATCCCGCCGCACTGCTCGCGTTAAAACATTTTATGCAAAGTCTATTATATATACAGTATATATATCACGCAAACCATATATCCAGTACATGACAAGCATGACAAGAATAAAAATCGGGCTGAGGGATCAGCACACCTTTAAGGTGCTTGCAATTCATGTATTTATTTGGACTAAAACAAACCAAAGCATGGTATAATAATGTTGTTCCTTCTGTAATAAACAGGAAACTTGGCTCACATGCATAGCGAAGTTGTTCTAAATATTCCACTCACTTTGTTTCAGGATGACTGATCTGAAGATAGTGTGTGTCACTACTGCAGATGCTTCCGGGAGTGCCAGAAAACGACGAAATGCTTCACCGCGGACGGCAGTTGGGAAAGTACAGGTGGACATCGATGCGACAAAGCTGTCCAGTGAGGAGGACTACACATATGTGGATGACCCTGTTATCACAAGCATCGGACCGAAACGAAGTTTTCTAAGGTAAATTTCCAAATGGAAGTTCAGATTTATGACCCCATGGGGTGTTTTAGTAAAATAGTATGAGACATTCCTACAACCTACCTTGAAATTATTCATGACTTGCTATTCATGACAAGCATTGAAAATGCTTTGTACTCGAAATCTGATGTGATTAATTTTTTGAAAATGTATCCATATTTCAAAGTTGATGAGGTGTTGTTCTCAGGGCTGTTCCATTTAAAAAGGTATGGGAGGAGCGGAAGGCAGATATGAATTATACCCCACCACCCATAGAAATTTTATTGACCTTCCCAATGTTGTAACATGGATTGAAGGGAATTTCCTCCCATGACCCATAGAATAATATATTGAGTGCCTTCCTTCCCTCCCATACCTCTTTAAATGGAACAGCCCTCACTGTTTCAGCCCTTTTGTGCCTTTCTATATTCTGTTATAATTCATTTTCAGTGGTGGCGTTAAAGTAACAGTTATTGGTAAAAACTTCCACGCTATCCAACACCCACGACTTGGCCTGACTATTGACGGGAAGAGGTCGAATACATCCCTTGAGGTATTAAAACAGGTCCTTCTTGATTTATCTCCTATTGATTGGCGTATGTTCATACTTGATCATATGAAATACAGTTATGCCGTGTATGAGGCGTATTTGGACACCTGGACGTGAAATAAAACCGCTAGAGCCATTTTTGACTACTTTCGTTGAATTCCAAGATTTTGGAGTAAATTCTAAAAATGGTTCAAAAACTCTTGGAATCATGAAATGTTATAATCAGCTTTAATTTGGTATGTGGCTTCACGATTATGCTTGATTTATTTTATTTTTTCTCACCAATTATATGTGTTTCGGAAAATATCCGTCAACGTATGACCAGGGCTTTGAACTTTTGTGACCAGTAGAAGTTTTGCAAAAATAGAAATAAATGAAAAAAGGTGTACTGAGTTTTCAAAATTCCAGAAATCTTTTTCTGGGGGCTAAGATGATCATTTCAATGTCGTTTGATAACCTACCTACAGATAGTAATAGAAGAAAAAACAATATTTAATGCTTGATAAAAAATGTGCACTTCTGCACTTTTCTTGGTGTTTTGTCCGAATTCACCCTGCTGTCTGAATACACCCCAGTTTACGGTATCTTAAATATGATGTAAATTTGCAAGAGTATCACAGTTACACTGTAAACCTTGACTGTATGTGCCTATGACAGCCTGCTAAGGGGGCAGTAACTGGCGCACTGATTGGTTGAATGCAATAGATCATGATATGCACATATATTAAAGATCTCAAAGATTGATTATAATTATCATAATACATGTATAGTTTTGAGCATAATACATCAATATGGGTTCCCATAGCAACTGATTTGTCATGGAGTGTCCCGCCATGCTGTCTAGACTTGCTGCTCTGATGTAGTCCGGTTCATGTGCATGCACACTCGATTGGGTTGGAAATGTAGCAGCTGCGTTCACAGGTCCTGGAAGGGCCAGAACAGGAGGCTACATAAGCGGCCTGTCGGTCATGTAAGAGGAAGTGACGTGAATTTACGGGATTTCCAATAGTAGTAAATGGGCAAGTGGTCGGCCATTGTTCCATTTACTATCATATCAAGTCTCGTTGAAAATCGGTATCTCCTCTTACATGAACTATATTCCACAAAAGCCTTGGTGATCCGGGATCTAGCCTGATACCCTGGTTGCTCTCTATAGCCCTTTCCGGAAAGTGTCTGATCTCCCCCTGAATAACTGCCATTCTTTGAGGTTATAGGTACGTTTACCAAAGGCACCCACAATTGTTTTGAATGATATATTGATAAACTATTCCAGAATATTTGTTTGAAAAACTATTCTGTTAATATTTTCTACCTGAACCGATACATCCTGTAGTCGTGTACATTATGAAGTTAAGTTTCTAGAAAAATAGAATATTTTATTACTAAAACTAATTGTGAGGGCCTTTGGTACTTACTGTAAATTCTCTGCACCATCACACTCCTACTGAAACAAGGGAGATAAAACCCTTTCCAAATTGGGCTATATTATAAATTTAAGGCTAAATAAAATAAATTTCTAGCTTCACGGGCACCACCACCTCCTTTTTATACGCCCGCCAAAAGGCGGACGTATGTGATGGCGGTTTCCGTCCGTCTGTCCGTGAGTCCGTCCGTACCGTGTGTCCTGCCGTCTTGCCGTCCGTCCGTCCGTCTGTCCGTCCGAATTTCTTGTCCGCGCGATATCTCGGTTAATAATTGATGGACAGGATTGAAACTTGCATGGAATGTGGCCAGTGGCTCATAGTTGTGCAGCGTAGAGAGTTCCGGTATCATTTTCAAGAGTTATGGCCCTTTTTCTGAAATCTCTGTGAATGGGACTTGTCCGGGCTGGATCTTGGTTAATATTGTATGAGCAAGTATGAAATTTGCATGACATGTGGTCAGTGCCCCACAGTTGTGCAGCGTAAAGTTTCTCCCTATTTCGCCTATATTTTCAAGAGTTATGGCCCTTTGTTCCTGAAATCTCCGTGAATTGGGACTTGTCCGGGCTGGATCTTGCTTAATATTGTATGGACAATTATGAAATTTGCAGGGTATGTGGTCAGTGCCCTGTAGTTGTGCAGCGTGAAGTTTCTTCGCGTTTCGCTATATTTTCAAGAGTTATGGCCCTTTGTTCATCAAGTCTTTGTGAATTGGGACTTGTCCAGGCTGGATCTCGGTTAATATTGTATGGACAAGTATGGAATTTGCAGGATATGTGGTGAGTGCCCTGTAGTTGTGCAGTGTGAAGTTTCTCCGCGTTTCGCGTATATTTGAAGAGTTATGGCCCTTTTGTTCTTGAAATCTTTGTGAATTGGGACTTGTCCGGGCTGGATCTCGGTTAATATTGTATGGACAATTATGGAATTTGCATGATATGTGGTCAGTACCCCATAGTTGTGCAGCGTGAAGTTTCTCTGCTTTCGGTTATATTTTCAAGAGTTATGGCCCTTCGTTCATCAAACCTTAATGAATGAGATATATTTATTTGTCCAAAGCACATTCCAAAGTAGATCACATAGGTCCTGAAGTATGAAATTGCCCCAAAAAGAGTGAATTGGATGCAAAATTCAAAGTTCACGATCGCTTCATAATTTCACCACAATATACTCCCAAGGAATGTAGGTCTCATAACCAGGTCACATTTTTGAATTTGCCGAAAGCCCTGGGTGGAATATGTACATATATTATGCGAGGCATGCCGAAAAAAGTGACTGAAACAGAATTTTTATAATTAGCCAAATTAGGCCTCCACAGACCAATACAAAACAGAACAATGGTGGAGCAGTCTCGGATTAAAGCGGAAGGGGGGGCATACAATTGAGCAATCTCTGATTGCTTCCTTGCTGTGTTTTAGTTTATCATTCAATTTTAGATGTGATATATGTTACATTCTCAGAAGCACAAAATTGCAGACCTTTCTCTGGATTGCTAGCTACCAATTGGAATCAAGGCTATTAAGCAACCTTGAAATTTGGACCAATGTAATTCCAGATATACGGGCGTATATTGAAGCCCCTTGGGCTCTTGTTCAGTTTGTCGTCAACCATTACTATTACTTACAGCAAAAAAAAAAAAAAATGTTAATATATATTTATACAATTTTTTTCTTTTTTTTTCTTTTTCATCTGTTTCTCTCAAAATTTTCGCAAAATAATCTTTTTGAACACTGAGTCAGTCTCTTGTTTTATTTGAAGGAAATAGTATTGTTGAAGTCTGACTCTCCAGTAACTCAAAGAACATTTTTGGTTTCATGTAAATTGTATTAAAATACTGGATCGGTTTGCCAGAAAAGATGAATATATATTTTGTCTGCGCAAAAGAAAATAGAACCTCTCTGGTGTTTTTTCTTCAAACAAAGTTCTATGTAAAGCTAGAGATAAATTGTATTCAGTCAAATGTGTTCCCGATCATGACGATATGTTCCTCATCTATGTTCATTTATTGAAGTCATGCGAGGTGAGGACAGATGGAGAGAGCATGGTTTGTAACTCGCCCAACATCACCTCACTCATCAACAGACCTGTCGACAACGCTGAACCACTTCAGGTCAATTTCTGGTTTGAGATGGATGCTGTGCAAAGCGTGCTGCATCTGGACACGACTGACCGTGAACTGAGCCAGTACTCCTATTACCCGGACCCGATTTTCCACAAATTTGGCGGTGATGATCACCTGCATCGCTTTGATATCAACACCAATTTTCTTAATCTAAAGGTATGACATGATCATTTCACACATAATTTCAGATAAATTAGAGGATTGCAATGTAGTGGACATGCTGAATGATGTTATACAGCTCTGCCGTCATTTTGAATGCAAATATTTTCAAACCATTTCTGAATAAAGGTAAATTTGTAACTCAGTAACAATTTTGGTTGGGTCATTGGGTCATTTCGGTGAAATCCTCCAGGAAGGACAAGAAATTCTGAGAATTAGGAGTTTTGGCCATTAGAAATAAGTAACTTTTTCTCGAGTTGAGACACTTGCCGATTCAAAAGATGTTTGTTCCTAGCCGACTACAGTGGAATGACCATCCTCCTTTTGTCATTCAATCTTCCTGTTCAAGTGATCCTAAACTGTGATGTCATGTGACTGATTTCTATCTGTCGTTGATATTTCTCTTAATACAGGGTGAGAACCTTTTGCTGGGTTACAGCCCTGTTCAAATGATCCTAAACTTTGATGTCATGTGACTGATTTCTATCTGTTGTTGATATTTTGTCTCAATACAGGGTGAGAAGCTTTTACTGGGTTACAGCCAATGATTCTAAACTTTGATGTCATGTGACTGATTTCTATCTGTTGTTGATATTTTGTCTCAATACAGGGTGAGAAGCTTATACTGGGTTACAGCCAATGATTCTAAACTTTGATGTCATGTGACTGATTTCTATCTGTCGTTGATATTTCTCTCAATACAGGGGAAGAACCTTATACTGGGTTACAGCTCATCTGACATTCATGTCCGAATAGGTAACTCGGGCTGTAATATCACCAACTTAGAAGCTGATGAGGTCGTCTGTATTCCTGCCAACAAACCCACTGATGTCAGCTCTAATGAACCCAAGAGAAAGGTCGAGGTCAGTCAATTGCAGCCATTTTCTGCTGCGTATGGAGGCATTCGAGAATTATGTACTGAAGAATTTCCTGATTTTTTTATCTCCCTTTTTATCTCGCCTTACGAAGTAAAGGGGAGATATTGTGAGAGGGGGAAAGAGGATGTCGTCGTCAGTGTCGGTGTCGGTGTCTGTGTCGGTGTCGGTGTCCCCTGCCTGGAAATGAATGGGTTTTTATACCCCCCGACACGTAGTGTAGGGGGCGTATACTGGTTTCAGCTTGTCCGTCCGTCCGTCCGTCCGTACGTCCGTCCGTACGGATGTCTGTACGTCCGTCCGTAACATTTCGTTTCCGGAGCATAACTTGACAACCGCCAGTTGGATTCCTCTCAAATTTGGTATGCAGCTACCATACCATGAGACCTTGCTTGGGATTGCGTTTGGCGCATGTGCGTCTACAGGTGGCGCCACCTAGGGTCATTCCGTAACATTTCGTTTCCGGAGCATAACTTGACAACCGCTACTTGGATTCCTCTCAAATTTGGTATGTAGCTACCTTACCATGAGACCTCGCTTGGGATTGCGTTTGGCGCATGTGCGTCTACAGGTGGCGCCACCTATGGTCAAAAGTTTCTCATGTCAGTCCGTAACATTTCGTTTCCGGAGCATAACTTGACAACCGCTACTTGGGTTCCTTTCAAATTTGGTATGCAGCTGCCATACCATGAGACCTCGCTTGGGATTGCGTTTGGCGCATGTGCGTCTACAGGTGGCGCCACCTAGGGTCAAAAGTTTCTCAAGTCAGTTCGTAACATTTCGTTTCCGGAGCATAACTTGACAACCGCTACTTGGATTCCTCTCAAATTTGGTATGTAGCTACCTTACCATGAGACCTCGCTTGGGATTGCGTTTGGCGCATGTGCATCTACAGGTGGCGCCACCTAGGGTCAAAACTTTTTCTTGTCGGTCCGTAACATTTCATTTCCGGAGCATAACTTGACAACAGCTAATTGGATTCCTCTCAGATTTGGTATGTAGCTACCTTACCATGAGACCTTGCTTGGGATTGTGTTTGGCGCATGTGCGTCTACAGGTGGCGCCACCTATGGGCAGAATTTTCTCAGTTGGTCCGTAACATTCCATTTCTGGAGCATAACTTGACAACGGCTTATTAGATTCTTCTCAAATTTTGTATGTAGCTGCCATACCATGAGACCTAGCTCAGGATGTTGCATATGCGTCTACAGGTAGTAAGTTTAATATTTCACTTCCCATTTACTTCCTTTTCCTCTTCAATATGGTTATCCAGATGACAGTAATTCGCCTATCTGTTGCAACAGCCCATTTCAAGTCTACACGGTTCTAGTGGTAACAACAGTTAGGTAAAACACAATATGCCTGCATAACCCCATTCTCAACAATCATTATTAACATCAATTTTCTGAACAATCCATTAAACTCATCTGAGTATCGTCACGACACATGCATAGACAATCCGTTAACCGCACTCCAACCGAGCGAGGTCTCATTGTCAACTAGTTACATACTGTGCCGCCACTCATAACATGTATACTTATATTCCTCTACAAATACTCGTCAATTCCTATCAAATGTGCATCGGGGGGTATCTTGTAAGCATGCTTACTGATGATTTCCACTGCCACAATCCCATTCAGCTTACTCGTGAAACGTTGACCACCCCCATGTATCTATGCCCTTACGGGGGGTATCTTGTAAGCAGCCTTACTGATCATTTTGATCAAATGTGTGCATCCCTCAGACTATGCTCTAGTTGGTTTAGCAAGTTAAAAAAAAATCTAGAAAAATTAGAAAAAATATAAAAAAAATATAAAAAATATGGGGGGTGGGTATGCCACCTGGGGGTACTACCCCTGGGGTACTCTAATGTTAAAATCCCTATGAATGAGTTTTGCGTTTAGCTGAAGTGCACATGTACATCTGTACTTGGAAAAGTTTCTTGCAGTTGTCAGCTGTCATTGGATGATTATGAAACTTGGTATACATGTTTCTTATGATAAGAGGATGTACCTGTGCTATTTTTGAGAAGAAATATTAATTTTTCTCAAAATTATGGCAAATGAAGAGTTTTCTGTTTAGGTAAATTGTACATGTAGGCCTCTACATGTATACATATACATCTACATGGTAACTTTGCTCCAGTTGTCAGCTGTCATTGGATGATTATGAAACTTGGTACACATGTTTCTTATGATTAGAGGATGTACCTGTGCTATTTTTGACAAGAAGTATTAATTTTTCTTCAAATTATGGCAAATGAAGAGTTTTCTGTTTCGGTAAATTGTACATATACATGTCCATGGTAAGTTTGCTCCAGTTGTCAGCTGTCATTGGATGATTATGAAACTTGGTACACATGTTTCTTATGATAAGAGGATGTACCTGTGCTATTTTTGAGAAGAAATATTAATTTTTCTCAAAATTATGGCAAATGAAGAGTTTTCTGTTTAGGTAAATTGTACATGTAGGCCTCTACATGTATACATATACATCTACATGGTAACTTTGCTCCAGTCGTCAGCTGTCATTGGATGATTATGAAACTTGGTACACATGTTTCTTATGATTAGAGGATGTACCTGTGCTATTTTTGACAAGAAATATTAATTTTTCTCCAAATTATGGCAAATGAAGAGTTTTCTGTTTAGGTAAATTGTACATGTAGGCCTCTACATGTATACATATACATGTACATGATAAGTTTGCTGCAGTTGTCAGCTCTCATTGGATGATTACGAAACTTGGTACAAATGTTTCTTATGATTGGAGGATTTACTTGTGCTATTTTTGAGATGAAATATTAATTTTTCTCCAAATTATGGCAACTGATTGAGTTTTGCGTTTAGCTGAAGTGCACATGTACATCTGTACACCACAGTTTGCTGCAGTTGTCAGCTGTCATTGAATGATTATGAAACTTGGTACACATGTTTCTTATGATTAAAAGATGTACCTGTGATATTTAGGAGATGAAATATTAATTTTTGTTCAAATTTTGAGGGTTTTGTCTTAATCTGCCAATAATAATGCACATGTATATACACGGAAAGTTTTCTGAAGCTGTCAGCTTTCATTGGATGAGTTTGACACTTGCTACCCAAGTTCAATGTGATTCAAAGATGGTGGACATGTTTCATGTTTTCCTAGGTCACGGCTCTCCCGCAGTAATCCCACACGGGACTGACCTATCCAGCAGTAATCCCAAATGGCATTAGCCTATCCAGCAGTATTGCCATACGGGACTGACCTATCCAGCTGTAATCCCAAACGGAAATCAACTATCCAGCAGTAATCCCAGACCGAACTGGTCTATCCAGCAGTAATCCAATTTGGGACTGGCCTATTCAGCAGTAATCTCACACAGGACTGACCTATCCAGCAGTAATCCCAATGGCACTGGCCTATCCAGCAGTAATGCCACACGGGACTGACATATCCAGCAGTAATCCCAGACTGGACTGGCCTATCCTGAAGTAATCCAACATGGGACTGGCCTATCCAGCAGTAATTCCACACAGGACTGGCTTATGCAGCAGTAATCTCTCATGGGACTGATCTATCCAGATGTAATATGACACTGTCACTGGATTGCAATTTGCAGCAGTAATCCCACACAGGTTTAGCCTATCCAGCAGTAATCCCACACGGGACTGGCCTCCTCAGCCATAATCCCACACAGGATTGCCGTATGCAGCAGTAATCCCACACGGGACTGCCTATGCAGCAGTAATCCCACACGGGACTGTCCTATCCAGCATTAATCCCATACGAGACTCATCTATCCAGCAGTAATCCCAGACAGGACTGGCCTATCCAGCAGTAATCCCACAGACTATCCAGCACTGGGACTGGACTATCCAGCAGTAATCCCACTTGGGACTGGACTATCCAGCAGTAATCCCACAGGTGACTATCCATCAGTAATAACATGGGACTGGTCCACCCAGTGGTAATCCTACACAGGACTGGCCTATCCAGCAGTAATCTCACATGGGACTGAACTATGTACCAGTAATCCGACAGCACTGACCTATCCATCCTACATGGGATTAACTTTTGCCAGTAATCCTTCATAGGACTGATGTTGTTGTCTGTACCAGATAATCTATTCCAGACATTATTGTCTGTACCACAGCACCTATTCTATGCTTTCAATACTGCTGCACCTTTGGCGGATGACCCCGCAAGGCGAGATGTTGGGGTTCTCAGAACGCTTGTTTTATTTGCAAAATTAAATCTAGCTTACATTGGGAAAATATCCGACTTTGTGATGCATCAAGAACTGCTGAATGGAAATCTGTTAAGGAATCTTAACATTGAATTTTCTATAAATCTCCAGATGTGATACCTTGGAATCACCTGGTATGCATGACTCGGAACCAAACCGCTAAAGCGGATGCCTGAACTGTTGATCGGTAAACCATTGGGTCATTTTGTCAACCATTTATTTCAACGAATCTCGGTTGGTCAAACAATCTCTGTCAGTTAGAACAGGTGTTCTACAGGTCCATTCTTGGGCCACATTTATTTATTTTATACTTGAATGATTTTGTGTTAAATATCACCAAGTTTGATGTTGAATTGTATAATGATGATACTACCACTCATACATCATCCAAATCTGTAATGGGTATTCAAGAAAAAATTAATAAAAGTACGACTCACAGGAGCAAATGGTGTTCAAAAAACAATTGATCATGAACATAAGGGAAACCAAATCGAAGTTGGTAGGGACTGCGAAAACTAAAGCATAGTGAATAGCATACTTCAACATCACAATCAGTGATGCTCCAATAGAACATTCAACATCACAATAGTGAGGTGGCTTAGGCCCATATTTTGGGAAGATTGTGACATGCTGGACCAAAGCACCAAACTTGGCACACCCAATCAATTGAGACATATAGAACAATATCAGAAGGGGTGCCTGTTGCTCTGGGCTCTGTGATGCCCTCTGGCCCCCAAAAAGGCATCTGAGGAGCATTATTGTTATTCAAAGAATAGTTAGCCTCCCAACAGCTTCGTTATTTTTATAAGTCCCCTAAAAAACGAGAGACTATATTACCTCGAATCAATTATTGTCTTTGTATTTGGGAGAATAGTAGCTTCTGTTCTAATAAATTTGATCACCCTCTGATTTGATGTTGGGAATTTCACTCCCTGTGATTGAATTATCAGAATATTTACCAAACTATTTATAAATATACATTTTCTTGTGTACATGTAATGTAGGTAGAGGTTGGATTTCTGATGTTTGAAATTGGCCATCTACAATTCATATCAACGACAGTTGTTAAAGCTCCGATGGTGGCTATAGTTGTGGTATTAGTACTCGTCGTGCTGGCAATTATTGTCCTCCTCATCATCATGAAATGGAAGCACATTGGGCCATTCGCCGAGAAATTGGACCTGCCCGTCAACTACTCGCCAGGTCAAGACGTTACTAGTATAGAGGAGTATGGCACAGGACAACGGCTGTACAACATGCGTAATGGTGAGTGAGCCGACTTCACAGGCTAAGGCCAAAGAAATATTTTGTTTCTGCTCAACCCTTATTTTCACAAAATTTTCGGAAGATTTATCTTCCCTAATCATGACGATCGTTATCTGGGTTCACCCCATTCTCATTCTGGGAGTCATGCCTTCATGATAGCGAGATCACAACATATAAGTGGGCACCATGCCACCAGTTTGACAGCGAGGCTCCTACATCATCGCTCCTAGGAACTTTTTCCGTTCATTGCTAACTTTATCAACAGTCAACATCCAATTCAAAATTTCAAACGTGTAGCCACTTTACCATTGTAGGCAATTTGATTCCTTGATGTACTCCTGATGGAAAGACGTGGTTTTATCAGTGGGATTTTAACAAATATAACAATGACTGTTAATTATTTGAAGCGATTAGTGAATTAATTTTTGTGATCAGTTGAACCTTACTGAATAAAACAACACATTGCAGGAAGTTAGCCAAGAATCTACTCGTTATAACCCGGAATTAAAATAATTATAAGCTGTTTTGTCATTCATTAATAAATGTCAGCTGAATGTTTGAACAAGAGAGACAACTCATATGGTTTATTTCACAGTTGTTTGTGAAGAAATAGTTCACCAGTTTCTCACGACTGTCCTCTCCGTTATTTGAATCGTCCATAATCCAGTTCTGTCTGATCTGCACTAATAGTCTGGTAACGACCATGGTCGCAGTATTTTGAGCTTACCACAAGGAATAATAATAATAATGGGTTCTTGATTTACTGCAGACTACCAGAGTGCTAGCCAGGGTGGGACAATCCCCACGAGTCCAGGGAGTACTGAAGAAGGGGCTGCAGAATCCGGATTTGGACAAGACGACGAGATCCTCATCCTGTTGCGGGAACAGAAAATGTTGATTGATCGTGATTTGTTGGATTTGGGAGACGTCATCGGGCAAGGTGATTATTCAACAGTATAAAAATGGCTGACTTTATCAGACACAAGTGCATCATGGGAGGTGCTCCAACTGGATTGATGGATTTGTATTTTTATCTCGCCTTTCGAAGTAAAGGGGAGATATTGTGATATTGTCGTCATCGGTGTCAGTGTCCCCGGCCTCGAAATTATAAGGTTTTTGGTTTAGCAAATTCAAAAAAACATCAAGAAAAACTAAAAAAAAAATATAAAAATAAAAAAAATATGGGGGTGGGTATTCCACCTGGGTGTCCAGTTATGGCACTACCCCTGGGGATTCCATGGGTGCTCCAATGTTAGAGGATGTACCTGTGCTATTTATAAAATAAATATTAATTTTTGTCCAAATTATGTTTAGCAATATTGTACATGTAGGCCTTTTACATGTACACATTTACGTGTACAAAGAAAGTTTGCTGCAGTTGTCAGCTCTCAATGGATGATTATGAAACTTGGTATACATGCTTCTTATGATTAGAGGATGTACCTGTGCTATTTTTGAGACGAAATTAATTTTTGTCCAAATTATGGCAATTGATTGAGTTTTTTGTTTAGCAAAATTGTAGGCGGGCCTCCTACGTACATACATATTTGCTGCAGTTTTCAGTGGATGATTATGATACTTGATACACATGTTTCTTATGATTGGAGGATGCACCTGTGCTATTTATGAGATTAAATATTAATTTGTGTCCAAATTATAAGGTTTTCTACTTAGTAATTTGCCAATGATAATGTACATACATGTACACCTGTACATGGAAAGTTTGCTGAAGCTGTCAGCTTTCATTGGATGAGTTTGACACTTGCTACACGAGTTTAATGTGATTCGAGGATGTGCATGTGCTATTTAAGAAATATGACATGAAATATGAATTTTTGTCCAAATTATCATAGTTTAGTAGACTGCTGCAACTTTAGCGGGAGACCCCGCCAGGCGAGATGTTGGGGTTCTCAGAACGCTTGTTAAAACAGAATGACAGATTTGTTTGTTTGGCTAATAACGTCCAGTATTACACCTTGGCACCTCAACTGATGTTATTTTCAGGGATTTCCCATTTTAATCATAGTATTAAAAGATCACCATTCAATTCTGTATTGATACAGAATATAGAACTCCCTGAATATCTGTAAAATATCATAGATAATATTATTGTCCTTTGATTGTTAGTATGGTTATAATGCGGTATTTCTGATCATTATAAACTTTGTGTCATTTCCCTGTCTATTTGAGATTTATATTTATGTGAAATTGTTACAGGTCATTTTGGGTGTGTATACAAGGGTAACCTGCTTGATGCTGAATGCAATGAGGAGATTAAAGTAGCAGTGAAAACACTTCACAGTGAGTCGCATTGTCTTGATGATATATTGAGAAATTATTCTCGCATGTATGTTGTCTGTCTCAGTTCAATGAAGCGTGTTCATCAGGGGTCAATGGTCATGTGCCCAAACAAGAGATTACTTTAATCTGAGTGATAGAATTTTTGCCTTGCACTTGTTTTAAGGCGTTTCAAATATTACATATCAATTATGATGCAAGGGGGACAATGTGTCAGTTTCGGATATAGTTATCTCCCCTGTATACCAAATTATGTATGGCGAAGTTGTCTAAATGTCTGAAATTTGTGACTGAACGCAGTAGAAATTAACTTTATACATTTTAATCGATATAATATGAAAGTCACTGAGCAAGAGCTAATGAGCTCTGGGGCTTGATTGGATATTATTTCTCATACGTAATGATGGTTGGAATTTACAATCTGATACATATTGTTATCTTTTTGACAGAGGATAACCCCCGAGAGATTGACGTGAAAGGATTCCTGTATGAAGCACTGATCATGAAAGATTTCAACCACCCCAACATCCTTACTTTGATCGGTATTTGTCTGGGAAAGGACGAAATGCCATTGGTCATCTTGCCTTTCATGAAACATGGCGACCTGCTGACCTATGTTCGTGATGAAGGCAACGTGAGTTTTATCAAAGAGCAATTCACACTTGTCTCACACATCAACTTTATGACTGAAACCATTTATTTCTGGAAAGCTATTCATCATGGGGGATCAGAATTTGGTATGGTTCTGAATGAGGTAGAGAAAAAGCGGTGCTTCAGTTTTCTAAAAATTAAAATTCCATGATGTTTTGTTGAGGGTTTGTTCTACTCAGCAAAGTTAATAATGGACATTTGTTTCAAAATGGAGGCTCATTTTATGAAAAGACCAGCATTTAAATTGCAATAACTTTATACTTATTGATCTCACAACCTATATATTCGCATAATTGTAATCCCAGATAAATGAGCTTTCCAATAACAGGATAATGTCTTCCAAATTAAGATGAATTTGGAGACAGATTAGAGTAATAAGATGTTTATTTTCCAGAATCCCACGGTGAAAGATCTGATTATGTTTGCTGTGGATATCGCCATGGGCATGCAATATCTTGGAGAACTGAAGTTTGTACACAGAGATCTGGCAGCTAGAAATTGCATGTGAGTTATCTCCCTTCTAACACTCATGGATAATTCTCAGTGATTGGTAAGAAGCTGGGTGACCAGGCCATTGTAGATCACAATAGCTGCAATTTTTATCTCGCCTTACGAAATAAAGGGGAGATATTGTGAGTGGGGAATGAGGATGTCGTCGTCGGTGTCCCTGGCCTGGAAATGATGAGGGTTTTGGTTTAGCAAATTCAAAAACGATCTAGAAAATTTAGAAAAAATATTTAAAAAAAATATGGGGAGTAGGTATTCCACCTGGGGGTACTACCCCTGGGGTGCTCCAATGTTAAAATCCCTATGATAGAGTTTTGCGTTTAGCTGAAGTGCACATGTACATCTGTACTTAGAAAGTTTGCTGCAGTTATCAGCTGTCATTGAATGATTATGAAACTTGGTACACATGTTTCTTATGATTAGAGGATGTACCTGTGCAATTAAGGAGATGAAATATTGATTTTTTTCCAAATTATGGCAAATGATAGAGTTTTGTGTTTAGCAAAATTGTACATGTGGGCCTCTACATGTATACATGTACATGTACATAGAAAATTTGCCGCAGTTGTCAGCTGTCATTGGATGATTACGAAACTTGGTACACATGTTTCTTATGATTAGAGGATGTACCTGTGCAATTAAGGAGATGAAATATTGATTTTTTTCCAAATTATGGCAAATGAGAGTTTTGCGTTTTAGCTGAAGTGCAACATCTGTACTTAGAAAGTTTGCTGCAGTTGTCAGCTGTCATTGGATGATTATGAAACTTGATACACATATTTCGTATGATTAGAGGAAGCCCCTGTGCTATTTAGGAGATGAAATATTGATTTTTGTTCAAATTTTGAGGGTTTTGTCTTGCTAATCTGCCAATGAAAATGTATTCATGTACACCTGTACAATCATGGAAAGTTTGCTGAAGCTGTCACTTTCATTGGTTGAGTTTGACACTTGCTACCCAAGTTAATTGTTATTCGAGGATGTACATGTGCTATTTAAGAAATATGACATTAAATATGAATTCTTGTACTTCGTATGTTTCCATTGATAAGGTTTTTGTTGGGCAAAAATTTACATGTAGATCTGTACTTGGAAAGTTTGCTGAACCCTTCGTGGGATAATTATAAAACTTGATGGACATGTTTCATGTTTTCCTTGGTCAGACCTATCCAGCAGTAATGCCACACGGGACTTACCTATCCAGCAGTAATCCCAAATGGCACTGGCCTATCCAGCAGTAATGCCACACAGAACTGACCTATCCAGCAGTAATCCCATGTGGGACTCACTATCCAGCAGTAATCCGAGACAGGACTGGCCTATCCAGCAGTAATCCCACATGGGAGCAGTAATCCCACACGGGACTGGCCTATACAGCAGTAATCTCGCACGGGACTGACCTATCCAGCAGTAGTCCCAAACGGGAATGGCCTATCCAGCATTAGTCCCACTTGGGACTGGACTACCCAGCAGTAATTCCACATGGCACTGGTCTATCCAGCAGTAATAACACACCGGACTGAACCATCCAGCAGTAATCCTACACAGGACTGGCATATCCAGCAGTAATCTAGCATGAGACTGACCTATCCAGCAGTAATCTCAAACTGGACTGCCTTATGCAGCAATAATCCCACGGCACTGACTTTCCCATCCTACACAGGATTAACCTATCTGGCAGTAATCCCACATGGGACTGATGTTATTGTCTGTACCACATCATCCTTTCGAGATGTTATTGTTTGCTCTATATGTATGCTTTCAATACTGCTGCAGCTTTGGCGGATGACCCCACAAGGCGAGATGTTGGGGTTCTCAGAATGCTTGTACATTTTTATACAATTTTATTCCCATCACACATTACAGTAATGAGTCCCATTTTCTCTAGCCTGTGAGATATCTGCTATATACACAGTGGTTTCACCTACAATGCTTATTTAGAAGAAAAATATATATATTTTTTTTTAAATAAGAGAGGGAGAGACATAGAGAGAGAATCAAGGTTTAATGAATTTTTTGTGGCGATGCTAACTTGATGTGAGAGCCAAAATGGCGGACTGCATTTTGTCTTGGAACATACCATTATATCAATCACTTTTGCATTTCCCGTAGTTTCTCTCTTTAAAGAGCAAGAGTTTAAATCAAAGATGTATTTTAACCATCAACTTAGAAGTAACCGTAAAGATCGGCTGACAACAACGGGTCTACTATTTCATCGGACTGCTCACATATTTCAATGACAAATTCGTTTCCATCAGCGATCTAAACGGATATACTATACATGATTCTTAGTAACATATTCACTAAGTTGGCACAAACTCCGCGACGAAAACAGGAGTGTTCGAATTTATTGTTTCACAGGTATTTTGAAAATTCTGGTTTTCATTTAATTGGGACATAGAAAGTCATGACAGAGGAAAAATCGTCTGTTTTTTAATTAAATTAAGAAAGGCGAATAATTTTTAGGGCCCTGGGTTAGATAAGCTTGCTTACCAGGCATCCATTGTGACTTTTACTCTCTATAAATAAAAGTTTTTATTATTTTTTTATTATTATTATTTGGCAAATTACCGTATTAATTGAATTATTGGAGACCAAAGACCATACTACATGTTATTGCCCAGAAGGATCTACATTCCCAGAACCACATCTTTGACCTCAAATATGCAGCATGTTAATTTTTATCTTTGACGAGTATTGGTTTCACAATATAGATCGGTTTCACAATATAGATCAGCTTAGGGCAGCATGGTTTACCATACCATGTTTGTCTGGCACAGGAGGTAGATTAAAGTACCAAACAGATTGGGCTCTCTGAGGATCCATTGTGATCAGTGTCTGTAGAGCCTAATTTTCAAAATTCGAAATTCAATTTTTTTGTAGTTTTGGTTAGGATTAGGGTTTTGTTAGGGTATGTTTGTTTGGGTCATCGTCGCCGTGTGACCAATAAGGTTAGGTGCGACGTTAAAATTCAAACAACCAACCAACCACAATATAGATCTACAATGATGTTGTCAACCCTGTAATAAATAGATCGTAATTGTTATTTTAATCACCACCATTTCAGGCTGAGTGATTCAATGACGGTGAAGGTTGCTGATTTTGGATTATCTCGGGATATCTACGAGAAGGACTATTACAGTAGTGACAATAAGAAGACCAAACTTCCCGTCAAATGGATGTCAATGGAGAGCCTCGAGAAAGGAACGTACAATTCCAAAACAGATGTGGTATGTCATTGGGTTTTTCAGAATGATGATACCTGGTTTATAATGCATGACCTGTCTTAGCTGTTGTTTGCCATCATGGTTCATATTATGGTATTGAGTATATAATAGTTATATTACACATGATTCATTCATCTGGATACTGGGCTTAATGTTAATATCTGATTTGGAGGATTTTTAAAATTTAATTCACAAATTCTACGTTTCCAATCATTTCCATGGCAATCTAATGTCGCATCAAATCAATTTGATCATTGTTAACTTTTAGTGGTCGTTTGGCATTGTACTATGGGAACTGATGACAAGGGGAGTTAACCCTTATCCAGAAGTCGATAACTGGGATGTGATACGTTACCTGCGGGCAGGAAGACGGATGCCCCAACCCACATACTGCCCTGATGCGTTGTAAGTATGACTGACCAGAGGGAACATTCACTCAAGACTGCTTGTTTATGTTTGAAAACTTTGTCATTCTCATTACCTATCTTGAATGCCTTGAAATACATTTAGAAGTAGTGTAATACAGTCAAACTTGACACATCGGTAAGCAAACCAACCTCTAAACATCGGCATTATCCATGGTCCCGAAATTTAAATTAAGTATTTTGAATCTTGAAACACCAGAACCCTGTCAAAACTGACACTATGATATGGTCCCAAGCATGGACGGTTTATCGAAGTTTCACTGTAAAGTAAAACAGTAATTTCTGGATTCCTACTCCATTGATCATCACATGCTCTCAGCCTGGATTGCTCAGGGCGGTTGTCACTGACAATTTTTCCCATGCTTAGATATGAGGAAAAAAATTGAATTGGCAGAACTTTGGAAAATATGCTGTATGTAAGTATCCTGTTTAAATATGGATAACATCTGTTATTATTTGCAAAGCATTTGCTTTCCCATACATACACATTTTGATGAGCTGTGATGACTACTAGCTAGAGTGAACCAGGCTGAACAACAATATTAACAGGTTTACAACTCAAATCATAATAAAATATTAAGGCCAAGAAGAAACTTATTTGTATCTGGCCCTTCTCAAAATTGGTGTGGTTTGGCGTTGCAGGAAATTTGAAGGATAATCATTCTCGCAACTTGATCAAGGGAGATAATACTTTAAATTGTGTGCAAAAAGTAGTTGACACGCATGTTCGAAAATGATGCACATGCTGACCAGAAACAAAATATTTTCTTTTTTGGCCTGTTAATTTGGTTTGTTACCTTTCTGATGTTGACATTGTTTCTGTATGTTTGTAGATATCACATCATGGTACATTGCTGGTCAGTTGAACCCGACGCCAGACCCACGTTTGCCTCTCTGACGACAGAAATCACCCAAATGGTAGCCATCTTGGAACAGAATATGCAGCAAGGGAAAATGAAGACAAACATCAGCAACACTTACGTTAATGTCAATGACGTTGACTACCATTATGCACCCAAAACAGAAACTGATGTCTGATTTGGAAGTGTTCCGTTTAATGGGAAGTTCATTGTATTGGTGCATACATAACACTCAATTTGTTTCGGAATTTCATTTGTGTATTATTTTTAATTCCACTTAAAATAATATTGACATCAACAATGGTATTATTTGAGGAAGCCAAATCAAGTTAACAGCGGTATTATTTGGAAAAATTTGCATTAACAGTGGTATTATTTGAGAAAGAATTAGAAAAAATTCATCATAAGCTTGTTATTTGGAAAAATCTCATTAATAGTGATATCCATGCTGAAAAACACAATGATTATATTATTCAGAAGAAAATCGCATTATCAGCGATATTATTTAAGAAAACAAATCCCACATATTCAGAGAGTATTATGACCATGACTGATTTTGCCTGTGGATTTCCATGATGATCTGAGACAAACAAACATTTCCGTCGTGAAATATCCTGATTTAAACATTCAGAATAAAAGCAGCAGCAGTGAAATGAGAAGTGTGCTGGTGTTGTACTACATGGGCATAGACAAATTTTGAAATCTGCAACAAAAATGACAACTGTGTTTCAAAACTATGATAGAGACAGAGCATGTTAATTCCACTGGTCCGCCAATCAGTGGTGTGCAGGTGAACAGTGAATGAAAACCAGGACAGATTACCACATGTTCAACAGTAATCAACTATCAAAATAATCAATATAGTACACATTTCATCCAATTCGTCGGGATATTCGTAGAAGAATTAAGGTAGTTCGCTGGTGGTTTTCGGGCCTTGGCTGCCAGTTTTTCCATGTTTTTGCCCGTTTTCCCCATTAGGTTATCTACCTTTCCTTGGTTAAGAGATAGGGATTTCCTTCAAAAGTCTTCTAGCCGAGAATTTGTGCAGCAACCTTCATCCAATTTAAAAAAAATTTGATAGACATTGTGATTATCTTCAAACAGTTAGAATAAAAGAAGTATTCAAATACTATTTATATGATTTGTTCATGAATATGCTTGGATACCAGGGCCATTCCCTATGTTTCTGGGTTATCAAATGGAGAATGGGTCAGTCCATTTAACAGTGTCTACAGCTCAAAAATGCACATGATCCTATATTTTTTACTTTGTTCTTCCTCATATTACACAATTACGAATGCAACAACACACATTATTCAAAAGTTAATTAATTTGATTTACCCTCAGCGGACATCCTTAAACATATGAAATAAATATTCTCTGTCTTCTTCTGTGGAGCACATTTAAATTACTAAGATACATACCTTATCTGATCCCTTTTCTGAACATTATAAAATATAAGTCTCGTGTATGAATGAATCGTGATGCTTTCATTTTCATTATTTGTAGTTTTTGTTGATTTGCAAAATGTTCTAAGAATTTCAACACCATCACATGATCAAAAGCAGTTGCTGAGTTCACGGATTCCGAACATGCTGAAGATAGTAGACTCCCCAAAATGTAACCATCCAGGTATCCATCAGAATTTGCGAATGCAAACTAATGAAATATTGAATGACACAAAGATAAATTCATGTAGCTGGGGCCAAAGATTAATTTGTGTGTTCTTATTTAGGCTTTGCCTATTTCATATTAGGAATATCATAATCATGGTAGAGATGATTGAGTCGTTACTTGAATTTGTAGAATTATAAATCCAGACACACCGTAACATGAATTTGTAGAATTATAAACTGCAGACACAACGTACCATACCAGTACTTAGTGCATGCAATACTCCAGACATACCAGTGCCAAATGATATACATCATTACCAAATAGCATGCAATATTATGGACTTTTATATACAGTCTGTGGAGTTTTAATGTATTTTAACAGAAGAGGTCTAAAAAGGGAGATAATACATTTATATATTTTTTTGTTGGAGTGGAAAAAAGGATCACAATGTAGATATTTGCTTTTGTTGGTTTGAAAGTCTAGGTGAATATTATTTTGAGGGGGTTGGGGGTCAAATATCTACTAATTCGGGTTTGATGAAATAAATTCTGAGAGATAATAAATTCACTCACTGGTTTCATATGGAGAGGTCATGGACGTCATTTTTCAAATATTATTTCATGCTATTAGTTGATTTATTTCCATGTGAATTAAAGTTGACACCACTTTATTTGAAATTGATTTCAACAATCATGCAATTTATGTCTATGGTGATTTCCTTAATTATTCGCGAAACTCGCTGCTTTTGAATTATTTGTCAGCTAATCCCAGAAAATGAGATTGTTCAAATTATATGACGTGCCGAATTTCGCGGAAGATCCAAAATGGTGGACCGCTTCACCGTGATCATATTTATTAAGGTGCATTAAGTTTGATATCTCTGCTATTGTTCGTTTTAGACTGGGACTGGTATCCATTTGTAATGAAAGTAGTTACATCTGTTCTTTGAAAGCAATTATAGCAAAGACTCCACATTTATACACACTTTTTATTATCGATTTTGAAAATATTGGTGTTTACATAGTTGTAGGATAGAATGACTTGCTAGCATCATGAGAAAGATTGTGAGAATGAGCCAGGGTGGGGTTGTCAGCTTCTTTGACTCTTTAGAATGTCCCCATTTGAACCCCTATTCGCTGGCAATTTTCCATGCAGTTGGTGATGCCAATCGGAATTAAACCCCTTTTTTCACCCCAGATGCGTGACAAATACGCATTCGAATTTAGTTTTTCACGGGTATATTGAAAATGCTCGGTTTTTGTTTTATTAGGATGAAGAAAATCATGACGGGGAAAATCGGCCATTTTCGAATTAAATTTGGAAGGCGAATAATTAGGGAAATTACCGTAACTAATCTTTATTCACATCTATGCAAACTGTTGACAAACTGAATGCATATTTAATATGCATGAATCTATTTTCTAAAAATATATCTCTGATTCTTACACATTACCTTTTTATACTTAAATATACATATATTTATATCTTGTACACTTTCGAAGGAGAAGTAAGATTTTCATCTGTAAATTTTGTATACAAATGTGTCACAAAAGTGTTATGTGTTCAATTTTATGTGTATTAGTAAAACCTTTGTGTATTATGGTGATTGAAATACCATACACATATGCAAAAGACGAAAGCAAGATGTTATTGTACAGATTTTCATTGTTTAAGTGTAACTATGCATGTATATTTTATATCTTCCTTAATATTTTGAAATACATTAAGTAAATATTATGGGAGTTAAATGTTCTAATAATTCAATCATGCTGGTAACATTAATTCTAATACCATCCAATCTAATACATACATCTGATTGGTCAGCAAAAACTAATTTGTGACAGTAAAATTTTGTATTAATGGACACAAATCTTTTCAGCCTGTAACGCGTTCACTTTCAGTCGGCTGTTTCACGAGCACCTGATGAACACTGAGGCTCCAGTCTCCAGTATTACAACTGAGCGATCTAGGATATTTTATGGTACATCGAATGTGATATGTACGAATTATTAAAGTAATGTTAACTTTCATTGGAAAGGAAGGAGTGGAATTAGAATTTGAATACCCAAGATGTATTTTGGTATTTGCGAACATTATTGCTGGTTTTACTGTCGCAAATATCCGTTTTTACCAACTTCACTGATGCGTCATTAAAACTCAATTTGAAACAGTAAAACCAGCATTAATGTCCGCAAATATTAAAATACAACACATTAATTCACTATATCATCTCCAAGATTGCTTCAATTATTGATCAGTCACGGATTGAATTTTTTCCACATGATTAAGGCAGTTGAATTTTGATAGGGGGATTGAATTATTAGAGGTATAACTACACTGTATGTCACAAAGAAATGTTATTGTTATAGCTGTTCAGAATATGTTTTTACTATATGGTATCATCTGTTTACCAAACCTATTTGATTGGAGCATTCGTATTGTTAATATCCAGGTTCTTAAAGAATGATTATATCTTTTATACTGTGCAAGCTGCCTTCTACATAAATTTGGTATCTCCATACGTGATATTTACATTTGCATGCTGGTGCTTCTTAATCATGTACAAATTTCGAGACCAATGCAAGGAATTGATGCATGTAAATTCATGTTAGTCTTATGCAAATTATTTACTACATGTATAAATTGTTACTTTACACATGTCTCTGAATTGTTGATGTATCTAGTCTGTTAGGCTTTTAGGTGCATGTACATAGCTATCATTTAGACATCTGCCATTTCTTCATGCTCGAGAAAAAGGTTTGTTGCGATCTGTAGAGTCCCAGTGAATCGAGAATTTACTTTGCTTTGGCCCCCAGTCTATATAAGAAGGACATGTCTATACATGTTATTAATATAGAATGTTCACGGTGGTGTAAGCGAACTGGTGGCACACCATGTTATGCATGACCAAAAAAAAAATGACCTTGTATTTTCTTCACTTGGTGCTCAGCATGGAGAGGATAGATCAAGGCCCAGTGTCAAGATAATGTGACTGGGTTGTTATGATATCACTGAAAAATTGTTAAAAGTGACACTGAAATCCTACTCACTCACACTCTCTAAAGCTGTATATGCCCTGAGCTATATGGAAATGGAATGGAAGATGTTCTGGATGCAGAAATGTATGAGAATTTTGTGTACAAGACAGGAGGTTGGAGGCACTGATCCAGTATTTTAGTTTGGCCTGTCTTAATTGTTGAGTAATATAATACATTTGAAGAAGAATACTATAACCAGACTGAGACTGAAGTGTTATATATGAGGTTTAAATTTAAATTTTCTATTCATCTTCATCTACTTTTTGTATATGGATGCAAACCTCTGCTTAGATGTTCATTTTCGAACTCACATTTTTATGTTTTAAAGGTCCTGTTGATTGTCCTATTTCATATATCATTTAGCTTCCTTCATTAACACATTCCATCGGCTACGATTTCATATTTTATGCAAATAAATAAAAATTCTACAAAGATGCTCATTGTCAGTTTACACTCTTATTCTCAGTTGTTGTTCATTTGCTAATTAAGGGCTCTTGCATGCAGTCAAAGTTTTGTTGACAACTGTGCAGTCTTTATCGTAGATGTGCTTATGTGCATGGAAAAATACATTCATGTGGGTCCGGTTTTCATTTTGCCAGATAGACTTTTTAGTGGCCATGACCAATTCAGACCTTTGGCTACTCAGATGTACCCATGGCTTTATTCCTTTCGACTATTCCGACACTGTTTTCATAGTCACACCTCAAAAGAAATGGGCAATTTGAATCAGCGGGTGAGAAATGAACATCCTGCTCGCTGAAGAAAATATACAGACGATTGGCTGTCAAAACAATATTCAGCCTGTTAAGACAATATCTAGATCCAAACAACTCTGGGAGAAGACCATTACCACCCACTGTACTGCTATACCAGGGCAAACAGCTCCGCATACTAGAATTATATTCTCTCTGTTGGAGGTTTATTGGGGGACTAGACAACAGGTAACCTATAATCATTGCTTTGGGGTTACAAACCTGTAGGCAAATCTTTGTCCAGATTTGATTTGACTGGATTCTCTCAGATGTGGTTAAAATATGGCGTAATTTATGACATAAATTTGTTGGGTATGAAAGTATTGTGTGTATTTTGACAAGAAAGAATCTGTGTTGTAGCAAATAAAATGTGTTAATCAAATACACCATGAAAGATGATTCGGTGAGCTGGATACCTTTGACTATATCTGTGAGCTTAACACATAAAAGCTAACAAAAGGAAACCTCCTCAGTTGTAAATTAGGGGCTAAATAGAAGCATTGATGATTAAAACAGTATTCTCACTCTCATATTTTCTAATGCTGACCTACTTTCATATTCTACTGTACCTATCCGTACAATCTCATGTTCATCTATTTCCGTATGCGGAACTTAGCCTCTCACAAAGAACGCACAACTCCCCACCCGTGGGGAGCGTATGGTGATCAAGTAGTGAGCCGGCTACTCCGCCAGCAATCAGCAAATGTTACAGGTGACATTTCCATTCTAACGCCAAATAGTCACAAAGCTAAAACGTAACACCTTTGTTGACGTCGTACTCAATTGTGGTGCAACGGGCATCGCAATAGGACGTCCCAACACAACCGACTAGTCAATAATATACGACATGATCGTAATCAGACTCTGATGTCATGGGTGAGAGGTTACGACATCAATACGACCTCTGTTTTATTGCATTGAAAAAATGAATTTGAAAAAAATATCAATTTGTTCTTAACACAGCTTCTGTGTATGTTTGAGGATATTTGGTAGAACCTATAATCTGCTCAAATATTGGAATATTCAGAGAGGTCATGAGGTCACGAATGTGCTCCGGAATGTTTGTGAACTGAATCAACCAGCTCCTAATCATTATAGCCTATAAGATACCCATCATGGCATGGATTTGATAGATGAGCCATGACTGGAGATGATGCTTTTGACACTGAAAAGCCCATCTCTCCATGATTCATAATAAATAGATATATGGATGAGGAAGCGGATATTCTGAGTGGATTGCTGCTGTGAAATTAATTATCTGTTGGGGTTTTTTGTTGGACAACCTAAATACTATTGGAGAGGATCTATTAATATTAATCCCAAGAGCAACTGTCATTCGAGCTGCTTGCGGTGGTCTGGTCGGCTCGCCAGCCTAGGGACTAGAGTTATTGCCCCTGATTGTGACAACATCTAGAGTTACGGGACTTGATTGTGACAAAATGGCGGCTACTTCAAAAGGATCGAAAGAAAATAGACTTGGAAAATCTTTGAAAGAACGCCTTGATGTAAGAGGTTCAAAAGGTTTCTGGTTATTTGTCCAATAAATAGAAGATACACTGATTCATATTTGGGGTTTGAAATTATATCTAATCCTATTCTTACGATTTTTTTGGCCACTTTTCGATAACTAATGTTCGCAACAACAACAGCAAACAAGTTTACACATGCATGTCAAGGACAAGGATTCAAGACTTGAAAGCGGTCATTTGAATTCATTTCAGTGAGCTCAGAATATGACACAAGATCTCGGACAAGAGGTTCTTGGATGTGCCGGGGCGGTGAGGTGGTGGGGAGGGACATGATTCCAGATGAGATCGGATTTGGTGTCGGAATCTGGGGTCTCAGTAGCCACATAGCATGACTGCCCGGTTTATTGGACACTTTTTGCGAATATGAGTCTGCAGGTCGGCCATGCAACCACTTATGGCCAGATAAATAACATTGGATACAAGACTATATCTTTAGTAATAAATCGTCATAATAGAAGACTGGAGAAAATATACGGGGAGAGATTGTGAATAGTTGAAACGAAGTATGAACATCCCAAGTTTGCGCTCAGTTATTCAACACTTTTTCAGTGACAAATTTATTTGAAACTAATCAACTTACTGTCAAATTTTTTGTTCTATAGTCGTGAGTATACCTCCAAGAATAATTAAACATGAATCAGCAATGTAGATCACAATTGAATTCCGGTATGAGCGTCGAAGATTCGACCAGACTGAAATTGTGCCATTTTGGGGAGTGTCCCAATATCCTCTGCAGTCAATCAGTGCTATTGCAAGTGTGAGCATGTGTCATGCTCTCATAAACTTGTTGCTTCCCGGCATAGTTCTATTTTTAGAACTGGTGGCAAGAAAATAACATTATCTGCCAAACTCCAGTCGCGTTGCACACTGAGATTCAGAATGAAGATTCTCTATATTTGTGGGAACATTTTCAGCCAAATTTCGTTGAATTTAACCATACCTGCAATCAGGTATGAAATTGAGAAACTGGCGGAAATTTTCTGACGCATTTTTTCACTCAAATTTGTAGCAATGTTTCCGACGTGCACGAGGGCTAGATGTGCACAAATTTCGTGAGTAAACAGAAATTTATCAACATGCCTTCGTAAGTCAACTGTAAATTTTAATTTGTATTGTAGTTGTCATGTAATATTCTCAGAAAATAGCTCCACTGCGTCTAGGTGTCCAATAATAGGGCCTGTCCAATAACCGGGCAGTCATGCTATATGCGACGCAGTGTATTTAGCCACGACTGAGTTGCACAATGCTTCTTGGACGTTTGGGCGTCAATTTCTTGGCCAGATAGTGTACCCTAGAATGCCGTAATGATGCATTTAACAATTTGTAAATGTAGCGCACATACTTATGACGCCGTACACTGTACACATCCTAATGTGATTGTCTGGTAACGTGAAGATATGGATATTTCTTTTGATAATCTGCATTGCTGTCACTGCCGTAATGGACTCCAAAATATGGTGTTGTCCAATCAACATTGTGAGAGGAACATACCTCTGAGAACTGGAGAGCGCTTCCCGGTACGTGGCGATTGTGGCTGATGCATCTTGTACACAGTAAAGACATCACCATTTTTCGTAGTCCAATGCTGCAGTGACAGCTGCGCGGATCCTCCGACAAATATCCATATCCTCATGTTACCAGACTATTACAAGAATGTGTATGGCATCATAAGTATTTTAGCTATGTTTACAAATTGTTAAATGCATCGTTTTGCCATTCTAGGGTACAATAGCTTCAGGCCTGCAAGTGCCTCCTGTATTTCCCATATTTCCTTTGTTTCCCTATATTGTTTAGTCATTCCTATATTTTCCTGTATTTTACTCAAAACCTCCACGAGGAAATACATTTTGGGGGGTTTTTTTTTAAGAAAACATTTAAATATCCCTATATTGAGCCAACTACCAGAATGGATCTCCTCAATCACCACCACCATGACTGCATTCAGTGGAAGTAATTTGATTAAACACCAGAAAACTACCAAGTTTGGAACATACAATGTAGTAGTGACCTGTATATTTTTTCAATATGTAACAGGTAAATATATATATGTTTTATATCATTGCAGAAGTTGGGGTGTCCTTACACAGAGGATGTAGAAGAATCGTGGATAACAGAATTGGTTTTCAAACCTGGCGAACCTAGAATTCGTATTCTACAGTGGTTATTCTCAAAGAAAGTATTCTTGTTCCAATTATATAAAACACCTGTATTTTATAATGAAATATAAATCCTTGCCAGTGATGCATAACAACTTGAATCAGTTTGTAGAAAAGAAATTAAATGCTTAAAATATTTCCATTTCATGGATCCAGTCTCCTGTGAAAACTGGGACTGAATGTTATTGATAAGACTTGTTGCATTTTGATTGTTTCAGGTTTGACTCGAGGTTAGGTGACATGTTGGACACCCAGTATGCCTCTGTAGAATCCAGGATGGACTCCAGACTTCAGAGTAAAGTAGAACTTATTTTATTTCAAACTCATTCTACTGGATAAATCTGCATATGTATTCTCAAATTTGCAGCTTAAATTGTGAAAGAGATTCAGTATTGAATATTACTGAATTAACAGTTGTAACTGGAGGGAATTGACCTGCATTCTAATGATGTTTGATCCCATATCTATCCCATGATGCAATGTACATTCATGATAGTTAAGTGGCAGGTGGGAATCATAATGCAATTCAGTTACCCTGCCACCTCCCTCGTGCAACACAACATCAATTTAATTGCTAATGAGAGGTTCCTGGACTGGCACAGCTGGAAGAGAAAGCTTTTAATTTGGAGTCGAGTTACATATAGGACTTGACACCTCGCAGCACATGTACTGTGTGTTGACAACTCGATTAGATAGTTTAGGTCCATACTTGACTCAATAGTTCATCCTTGATAAATATTCAGAAAAACTCAGAACTATGGAAATAATTCTTTTCAAAGGAAGATGAGACTGTTTTATACAGCTGTCCAAACGACATCATACAACGTATAATATATAAATATAAAACATGTCGTACATGTTGGTTTATTTATAATGTTGGATATTACAGTACACATATAATTAATCAAATTGTTCTATTAATCATCCATTGTAGGGATATTACATGTGGCATCTACTCTAGGCCTGTGCCAATATGACAACGTAGATCTCGTTAGAGTGAGTGTTTATTTATTATCACAGTTCCCTCAGTCAAATTGGCCAGGGAGGTATTGGCATTGTTGTCATTGTCTGTCTGTCAGTCATTCAGTCTGTCCCCCAAGTACTGAGGTTGTCACAGTCTGTACAAGGGATATGCACAGCCAGACAAACCAAATTCTTACTGTGGTAATCCCTCTAATAATTCAATCTTAAGAAGTAAAATTTCCCACCATGAAATATGAGGGTGATCAAATTTATAAAAACATGGAAGTTGATCAAATAGTTCAAAATCATGCATATAATGCATTATGTCTTTCTTATTCCAATAATTTTAAAGGGTGATAAAATTCATTAGAACGGCCGATTGAATTTTGTTCCCGAAGTTAGGGGTTATTGAATTTTAATAGGGGGTCTGAATTATTAGAGGGATTACCATATATAGTATTTGAAGAGATGTATAAATGTTAATTCGTTAAACTTGGAGCTATCCCAGGTGGCCTATACATACCCTGGTATGGTACGCATAACTTTTGCAGAGTAATGTCTTGGACTGGAAACTTGCCTTACCGGTTTCGATCCTAGTGGGATCTCATCAGAGACTGCAAGATTTGGGTTTGTACTAAGACGGCTGTCGGTCGGTAAATGACGTATGTTGGCTGGTGGTTGGCCGGTTGTGGCCAGTAAATAACGTATGTTGGCTGGTGGCAGAATTTACCACATCTCCCTAGTATAATCCGTGGCGTGTCCTACTCCTCCTCCTCCTCCTCCGCTTTACTCATACTATTAAAGAAGCAGGCCAGGGAGGCAAGAGACATGTGGGTTTCACTTCTTAATCCGTGGCGTGTCCGACTCCTCCTCCTCCTACTTCATGAGATCCCTTGGTCACCCTACAGTAGAATGGGTCGACTGCGCATGCGTGATGAGTAGTATAGAAAGGGCACAGCGGGTCGCATAGGTGTGGCGCAGTATAGGGTGGGGCGAGAGACCTGGGGTTTTCACTACGTGAGATTCCATGGGCCAGGCTTGCACCCTACGGTAGAATGGGTCCACTGCGCATGCGTGATGAGTAGTATAGAAAGGGCACAGCGGGTCGCATAGGTGTGGAACATTATAGGATGGGGCGAGAGACCTGGGGTTTTCACTACCTCAGATTCCATGGGCCAGGCTGGCACCCTACAGTAGAATGGGTCGACTGCGCATGTGCGATGAGTAGTGCGCGATGAGTAGTATAGAAAGGGCACGCAATCTCCCTATTTTATTTAATCACTGCGGCTCCTTTGGGTGTTTCTGCGAGGTTGGTTCTGATTTGCGTCACATGGTAGGGATATTCATGTCCGTTCAAACACCTGGCTAACCTATAGATATATGAGGGTCAGCCCAGATCCCCTGGGGTGGGTACATACCCCTGAGGGCAGTGGGTGGGTTCAATGAAAGCTCGTATAGATAACAGGTGATGTAACAAATGCACTAATGGCTGCAGTACAGTAAATCCCCTAATGATTGAATCACTAGAAGTGAAATTTTCCTCCATAAAATGAGAGAGTGATCAAATTTTTTAGAACAGGATGTTGACAAAATGGCCCAAAGTCATGCGGATATTCATTATTTTTTCATTATTTTAATGATTTTAGAGGGTGATCAAAGTTATTGGAAAGACTGATTGAATTTTGTTCACATAGTCTGGATTGATTGAAGTATTAGTGGATTTACCTCGATCATATAATAACAATTACTTAAGTTACTTAGTGATACATGTAGATACAGATGAAACAGAAGTATGTCAGTTTCAAGGTGTGCAGATTAGCATTTAGATTTGTTGATAATTATGATGTGAAAGTTGGCTAATATTTTGTTTTTATGATCTCAGGGTATAACTGGTGGAATAAAGCAGACAACGTTTATTGATCTTCTTTTGGACTTGGTGTGTGAAGCTGATTCAGCTGAGGACCCCCAAACAAAGGCCATGGCTATACCAGGCATTGTCAGGTATGACTAGTTCAGACTTGGTGTGTGAGGCTGATTCAGCAGAGGACCCTCAAACAAAGGCCATGGCTATACCAGGCATTGTCAGGTATGACTAGTTCAGACTTGGTGTGTGAAGCTGATTCAGCTGAGGACCCCCAAACAAAGGCCATGACTATACCAGGCATTGTCAGGTATGACTAATTCAGACTTGGTGTGTGAGGCTGATCCAGCAGAGGACCCTCAAACAAAGGCCATGACTATACCAGGTATTGTCAGGTATGACTAATTCAGACTTGGTGTGTGAGGCTGATCCAGCAGAGGACCCTCAAACAAAGGCCATGACTATACCAGGCATTGTCAGGTATGACTAGTTCAGACTTGGTGTGTGAGGCTGATTCAGCAGAGGACCCTCAAACAAAGGCCATGGCTATACCAGGCATTGTCAGGTATGACTAATTCAGACTTGGTGTGTGAGGCTGATCCAGCAGAGGACCCTCAAACAAAGGCCATGACTATACCAGGCATTGTCAGGTATGACTAGTTCAGACTTGGTGTGTGAGGCTGATTCAGCAGAGGACCCTCAAACAAAGGCCATGACTATACCAGGCATTGTCAGGTATGATTAATTCAGACTTGGTCTGTGAGGCTGATCCAGCAGAGGACCCTCAAACAAAGGCCATGACTATACCAGGTATTGTCAGGTATGACTAATTCAGACTTGGTGTGTGAGGCTGATTCAGCAGAGGACCCTCAAACAAAGGCCATGACTATACCAGGCATTGTCAGGTATGACTAGTTCAGACTTGGTGTGTGAGGCTGATCCAGCAGAGGACCCTCAAACAAAGGCCATGGCTATACCAGCCATTGTCAGGTATGACTAGTTCAGACTTGGTGTGTGAGGCTGATTCAGCAGAGGACCCTCTAACAAAGGCCATGGCTATACCAGGCATTGTCAGGTATGACTAGTTCAGACTTGGTGTGTGAGGCTGATTCAGCAGAGGACCCTCTAACAAAGGCCATGGCTATACCAGGCATTGTCAGGTATGACTAGTTCAGACTTGGTGTGTGAGGCTGATCCAGCAGAGGACCCTCAAACAAAGGCCATGCTATACCAGCATTGTCAGGTATGACTAATTCAGACTTGGTGTGTGAAGCTGATTCAGCTGAGGACCCCCAAACAAAGGCCATGACTATACCAGGCATTGTCAGGTATGACTAGTTCAGACTTGGTGTGTGAGGCTGATTCAGCAGAGGACCCTCAAACAAAGGCCATGGCTATACCAGGCATTGTCAGGTATGACTAATTCAGACTTGGTGTGTGAGGCTGATCCAGCAGAGGACCCTCAAACAAAGGCCATGACTATACCAGGTATTGTCAGGTATGACTAATTCAGACTTGGTGTGTGAGGCTGATCCAGCAGAGGACCCTCAAACAAAGGCCATGACTATACCAGGCATTGTCAGGTATGACTAGTTCAGACTTGGTGTGTGAGGCTGATTCAGCAGAGGACCCTCAAACAAAGGCCATGGCTATACCAGGCATTGTCAGGTATGACTAGTTCAGACTTGGTGTGTGAAGCTGATTCAGCTGAGGACCCCCAAACAAAGGCCCTATACCAGGCATTGTCAGGTATGACTACAGACTTGGTGTGTGAGGCTGATTGACCCTCATGGTATACCAGGATTGTCTGAATTCAGACTTGGTGTGTGAGGCTGATCCAGCAGAGGACCCTCAAACAAAGGCCATGACTATACCAGGTATTGTCAGGTATGACTAATTCAGACTTGGTGTGTGAGGCTGATTCAGCAGAGGACCCTCAAACAAAGGCCATGACTATACCAGGCATTGTCAGGTATGACTAGTTCAGTCTTGGTGTGTGAGGCTGATCCAGCAGAGGACCCTCAAACAAAGGCCATGGCTATACCAGGCATTGTCAGGTATGACTAGTTCAGACTTGGTGTGTGAGGCTGATTCAGCAGAGGACCCTCTAACAAAGGCCATGGCTATACCAGGCATTGTCAGGTATGACTAGTTCAGACTTGGTGTGTGAGGCTGATCCAGCAGAGGACCCTCAAACAAAGGCCATGACTATATCAGACATTGTCAGGTATGACTAGTTCAGACTTGGTGTGTGAGGCTGACAGCAGAGGACCCTCAAACAAAGGCATGGCTATACCAGGCATTGTCAGGTATGACTAGTTCAGACTTGGTGTGTGAGGCTGATCCAGCAGAGGACCCTCAAACAAAGGCCATGACTATATCAGACATTGTCAGGTATGACTAGTTCAGACTTGGTGTGTGAGGCTGATCCAGCAGAGGACCCTCAAACAAAGGCAATGGCTATACCAGGCATTGTCAGCAGGGCCGTATGTAGCGCCAATTTAGTTCCGTAAAACGTTTGGGCGCCCAAACTCCCAAGGCGCCCAAACTCAACGTTGAAAATATAAAAATGATTGAAAGTTTGGCAAACCTATCTAGTTCGATTCTATAAAAGAGCACATAAATTTGTAATCTTCGGCGGATATTTTATGATGGACTAAGAAAACACCCGATGTTATCCCGATTCAACTGCCCCGGGTATTTTATGCCTTAGCGCACTGCTATCCCGCGTGTAAGTGTTACATTTCCCAGGCGACTTCACAGTCTGCCGTAGTCCCTCACAACATGTGGAAAAAAAAGTTTGACAGGTGAAATTTTACGACTGAAAAGATGAAACGTGCTGGAGGGCGACCCTCAACAACTTGTAAATCCCATAATAAGACGGCGAAAACATATACGTCGAAGGACAGGCTATGCAGTGACAATGCAGCTGTGAAAACGGCCGTGAATTCCGCAAGATCTATTGCCTCCTATTTTTCACCAAAGCCAAAGGTTGATGAACAACAACAACAACATAACATAACAGAACTCACTCATTTTTTTCCATATTTTATTTTATTCTCTTGAGTCACACTGTAACACAAAAAGTTCAAAATAATAAGTAAAAGATATTTTCCAACACCCTTAGTTCTGTCAGTTTTTACACTCTAAAAATGCTTCATTTTGCCTTAAAACTCCTAAAATGGCTTCTCGGGCTGGGGCCTGTCGGGGCGCTAGCCCCCCGAACCCCCAGCTCTGGAGTTTGGGATCAGAACCTGACTTTCATTTCTAGAAACTGCCCTGGTCAGGTATGACTAATTCAGACTTGGTGTGTGAGGCTGATTCAGCAGAGGACCCTCAAACAAAGGCCATGGCTATACCAGGCATTGTCAGGTATGACTAATTCAGACTTGGTGTGTGAGGCTGATTCAGCAGAGGACCCTCAAACAAAGGCCATGGCTATACCAGGCATTGTCAGGTATGACTAGTCAGACTTGGTGTGTGAGGCTGATCCAGCAGAGGACCCTCAAACAAAGGCCATGACTATACCAGGCATTGTCAGGTATGACTAGTTCAGACTTGGTGTGTGAGGCTGATTCAGCAGAGGACCCTCAAACAAAGGCCATGACTATACCAGGCATTGTCAGGTATGATTAATTCAGACTTGGTCTGTGAGGCTGATCCAGCAGAGGACCCTCAAACAAAGGCCATGACTATACCAGGTATTGTCAGGTATGACTAATTCAGACTTGGTGTGTGAGGCTGATTCAGCAGAGGACCCTCAAACAAAGGCCATGACTATACCAGGCATTGTCAGGTATGACTAGTTCAGACTTGGTGTGTGAGGCTGATCCAGCAGAGGACCCTCAAACAAAGGCCATGGAGGCATTGTCCTAGTTCAGACTTGGTGTGTGAGGCTGATCCAGCAGAGGACCCTCTAACAAAGGCCATGGCTATACCAGGCATTGTCAGTATGACATGTCTCATCTCCCTCATTCACACTTTTGATTTTGACCTGACCACTATTTAACCCATTAAAAAATCAACCATTTTGATGGTTGCACCCCTTCCACCCCAAGCATATGAATCTACCTATATTTTGATGCTCTCTGGGCATAAATCAGTTTATTTCTACCATTTCTGTCACTGTTAAATCACACATGTAATGCAGAAGGGGCCATCAGAGCCATGTAAACATGTTGACAGTCTTGCATATATTTTTTTCACTTTTTAAAAATATTTTTATTATAATTTTACATGTTCACTGATTATATCTATTTGGCGATCCCATATTGTTATCTGTCCACAGTGATTCAATGAGTCTTGGGGACCAGTTCAGACATGACTGTGACTATGTGGATAAACTGGTCTCCCAGGAAAAGATGGGTCTATTCTTTAACACATCAGTCACTCTGTTACCACCAGACATCGCTCGGCACATGGAAACGGGATGGGTCGAAAAGGGGTTTTCCAAGGAAAAGTAAGTTCTCATGTTTTAATGCATTTAAAGTTTAACTGTGGTACTTGTGTAAGTTTGCGTCATATTCAAGATAACGATGTGAATAATAAAACGTAACAATTTTTCCGCAACATTTCACTCGTATTCTGTCTCAGTGGATTCAAAAGCAGCTTTCTACAGTAGAAGAGAACTCTTCACTATCACTTTTGATGTCACAACAGTGTCGTACTTTCAGAGTTCCGCACTGTCTGTGGGATGTCACAGTATCATAGAGAATGGAATAGATTTGCAAAAATGTACTGTTGTGAAGTGATTGTTTCAAAATAAGGTCGCAAGTTCTGAAATGCTTGTGGTACTGTGCACTACAGTAACATTAATAACATTGAAATTGTTAAAATTAAAGTTTTAAAACCAAATGCAGGTTATGAATGATCTTATAATTTGGAAGATTATGTTGAATATATTGCTCATGTACCGCAGTTACACTGAGACTATGTATTGGTTGAGTGTTGTCTGGAAAGTATGTTTTTGTGCTGTGGAATGCAGGAAGTATGCTTTGGTGTAAATGTGATCTAGAAAGTATGTTTTGATGCAATGTGAGCTAGAAAGTATGTTTTGATAGAATGTTATCCAGAAAGTAGACTTTGGTGTAATGTGATCGAAAAAGTATGCTTTGGTTTGGTGTGGTTAGAAAGTATGCTTTGGTGTAATGTGATCTAGAAAGTATGTTTTGGTACGTGGTCCATGAAGTAGACTTTGGTGTAATGTGATCGAAAAAGTATGGTTTGGTTTGGGGTGATTTAGAAAATATGCTTTACTTTATGTGATCTAGAACTATGTTTTGGTAGTATGGAATCCAGAAAGTATATTTTGGTAAGATGTGACCCAGAAAGTATTTTGTTTTGGTGGTATTTTCCAGATAGTATTATTAGCTGAATGTGATCCAGAAAGTAGGTTTTAATGTAATCTAGAAACGTTATATAGTGTAATGTTATGATGATCTGGAATGTAACTGTTGGTAAAATGTGAACCAGGATATGTTTATTATAGAATGTGATCCAAACCTTGTATATTGATGAAATGTATCCGACACACAAGTTACCCATTGGTGAGAATATGTGCAGAGTGGAGAGATTCCACAGCGAATTGCATGTGTTCTCCATAAATCTGTAACAGTACTATCGGGTCTCCAAAGCAGACCATCAGTCATGTTCTTCTCTCTGGACACTAGATGGTACCATTACAGATTCACAGGGAACGCTGTGGTACTGGTACTGTACCACTCAACTGTGCATATTCTCACCATTGGGGAACATTGGTGTGTTCAGGTAAACAGCATGGCAACTGGTAACTAAGTGCAAAGCTTAAAGGTTGGTGAGCTGACTGTTGAATCCTCTGTGATGTCATGTTCTTGTTATGTAGACCTCCATTGCCAGATGTGCAGGCCTTGGCAGACAGTTACACACAGTTGCTGGATCAGTTAACACGACAGAAAGAGATCCTTCAGGAGCTCTCACAAACGGTTAGTCAGTGATGATCCCAATTAAGTTTACCTGTACAGTACCCATGTTTGCTGGATCTATTAACACGACAGAAAGAAATCCTTCAGGAGCTCTCACAAACGGTTAGTCAGTGATGATCCCAATTAAGTTTACCTGTACAGTACCCATGTTTGCTGGATCTATTAACACGACAGAAAGAAATCCTTCAGGAGCTCTCACAAACGGTTAGTCAGTGATGATCCCAATTAAGTTTACCTGTACGGTACCCATGTTTGCTGGATCTGTTAACACGACAGAAAGAAATCCTTCAGGTGCTCTCACAAACGGTTAGTCAGTGATGATCCCAATAAAGTTTACCTGTACGGTACCCATGTTTGCTGGATCTGTTAACACGACAGAAAGAAATCCTTCAGGATCTCTCACAAACAGTTAGTCAGTGATAAACCAGATTACATTTACCTGTACGGTACACACAGTTGCTGGATTAGTTAACATGACCGTAAGAAATCCTTCAGGAGCTCTCACAAACGGTTAGTAAGTGATAAACTAGATTAAGTTTATCTGTATGGTACACACAGTTGCTGGATTAGTTAACATGAGAGAAAGAAATCCTTCAGGAGCTCTCACAGACAGTTAGTCAGTGATAAACCAAATTACATTTACCTGTATGGTACACACAGTTGCTGGATCAGTTACCATGACAGAAAGAAATCCTTCAGGAGCTCTCACAGACGGTTAGTCAGTGATAAACCAAATTACATTTACCTGTATGGTACACACAGTTGCTGGATCAGTTACCAAGACAGAAAGAAATCCTTCAGGAGTAGGGCTCGAAATTGCCACAAGCCTGGCAGCCCGTGGCTGGTGAATTTAGAACGTGTCTGGTTGAATATAGTTCTAAAGCTAGCTAACCTGGCTGGTTATAATTAAAGAATTTCACCTTTGTATAATGAAATATACCAGCCCGATGGTCTGGTAAAGTTTTATGGTAAATTCATGCCCTGAGAAGCTCTCACGGACGGTTAGTCAGGGATCAACCAAATCAAGTTTACCTGTATGGTACACACTTTTGCTGGATCAGTTAACACAACAAAAAGAGATCCTTGAGTAGCTCTCACAAATGGTTAGTCAACAACCAAATTAAGTTTATCTGTATGGTATACACACAGCTTTGGTGATTAGAGAAATCTGCCTTGGCTTGTTCTGCCATCTCCCATTTATATTGAACCAATAAAAGTGTGTGACTACTAATGTGTGACATTGGTATGGAGTACATAAGTTACATGTAGGCCTGCCTTTCTCAGGACAGTCCGATGGACAAAAGGTTGTATTTGTTCATTGCCAGGTCCTTCCATTTGGACTAGATTAATTTCACCATACGAGACCATCACAACACATTTGGGAATATTGCTGTGTGGTCAATTATAATGCTCAAATGTATATTAAGGTAGTTCAGGACTCAAACAACGACATCGTAACGTAACATCATTTTCCACTCTAGACAAAAAAGAGACCAGCAAGAGGAAACAATTGTCGTCACAGATCTTTGAAGATAATGGGGGTATGAATGTTCAAAGCCCTGTACAAAAAAATATAATAGGTCACTGGACACCCTTTGCTCCTTGTATTGATTTTGTATTCGTAACACGTGATTCTTACAATTAGAAAACTTGTTAATATTTGAAATTTGTATATAAATGACATGGTAACGATAGCGTTGCTGTTATAATCGTGAAGCCACCTGGCTTTTTTACGTAGAAAAGTGAAAGTTTCAAACATTGTGGTATTTGTGTGACTTTGTATGAGTGAAATGAATTTAGCCTGATTTTGTCCCAAATCTACTGAGATGGTGGTGTTTGGACGCGTATACAGAAAAATCTAGATCGAAGACCTCAATGTTTTTTAATGTTATTTTGCTCGGTAAAACTCCAGGTATCAGCAGTTAAAATATAATGGTAGGTCGCCGGACAAAGTTTTGAGTCCACTCCTGAACCACCATAATGCTTAGAATGACTGGATCAATACCTTATTGTGTTTACCCTTTCTCCTTTTTATCTCGCCTTACGAAGTAAAGGGGAGATATTGTGAGGGGGGGGAAGAGGATGTCGTCGTCGGTGTCGGTGTCCCCTGCCTGGAAATGATAAGGTTTTAGGTTTAGCAAGTTAAAAAAAATTCTAGAAAAATTAGAAAAAATATAAAAAAAATAAAAAAAATATTGGGGGTGGGTATGCTACCTGGGGGTACTACCCCTGGGATGCTCCAATGTTAAAACTCATATGAATGAGTTTTGCGTTAAGCTGAAGTGCACATGTACATCTGTACTTAGAAAGTTTGTTGCAGTTGTCAGCTGTCATTGGATGATTATGAAACTTGGTACACATGTTTCTTATGATTAGAGGATGTACCTGTGCTATTTTTGAGAAGAAATATAATTTTTTTTCCAAATTATGGCAAATGAATGAGTTTTCTGTTTAGGTAAATTGTACATGTAGGCTTCTACATGTATACATGTACATGTACATGGTGAGTTTGCTGCAGTTGTCAGCTCTCATTGGATGATTACGAAACTTGGTACACATGTTTCTTATGATTAGAGGATGTGCCTGTGCTATTTTTGAGATGAAATATTAATTTTTCTCCAAATT